>VZSF01005014.1:455974-489638 GCA_013398295.1 Chionis minor
GAAATCTGATTTTTTAAAAAAAAACAAAAAAAAAAAAAAAAAAAAAAAAAAAAAAAAAACCCAAAAAAAAAAAAAAGGAGGAAAAAAGATCGCCTAGGATACAGTGTTAAACCACTTTCACAGTTCAGCTTGAGTTGTGGCTCTTGGAGAATCATAGACTGGTTTGGGTTGGAAGGGACCTTAAAGATCATCTAGTTCCAACCCCCCTGCCCTGGGCAGGGACACCTCCTGCTAGACCAGGCTGCTCAGATGAATGAGGCAAACCATTTTGACTCTTTCCGTTCTCATTTTGTTTGCGTGTGACATCTTTACAAAAACGTAAGTTTTTGCTCTGTCAGTTCCTCCCAGCAATAACTGTAACAGTTGTTGGTTTTTTTTCTCAAATACTGTAAAACACTAAGACTGACCAGCAACTTTATTTTCATTTTTGTATTTTATAATATTTTTTAAAAATTTTGTCAGTTTTTTAATGTATGTTCATTCCATTCACCACAGCCCTCACAAAGAAAACTTTCCCCACAGAACAGGCTGCAATAGCTTTGTTCTAAGGAATGTGTTTTAATTTTTGCCCAGAAAAAAGAAAATAAGCTTTGCACACACACTCAATTCTTTATTTGCAGGCAAACTTCACTCTTAATTGTCTGAAACTCTTCCACTCTCAGCCTCTTAGAGGCACAGTTGGCTCAAGTTTCAGTGGCAAAAAGTCTTTTTCTGTAACCAAACTAGAGCAAATTTGGAATTCAGTCTGGGACTAAAACGTCACAGCAGAAAAAAAAATAAAAAAAAATAATTTGCTTTTCTTTCTTTCATTTAGCAGCATAAATAAGTTTGGCCACTGGGAATACAGTACAGGGGTGGGACAACAATCCCATAATTGAAGACCTACTTCTAGCACCAGCGTTGCGAATTAAATCCATCAGAGGACTCTCAAAACCCAGGACAACTTGCCACCTCAGAGCAACTTATGCGTTGAAGAGTGTAGATGGAAGCAACAGTAAATAGATTATAAACAGAGGCTAATACTGTGATTGACATTGGCAATGGTTGGCAAAAAAAAAAAGAGGAATAAAAGAAAAAAAAGCTCTGATAAAACTGTACAAAACAATTCACAGTAATATTTTAGCTTTTCCACACCAGGAATGGACTTTTTGTTTCTGTTTGGTTTTTTTTCATTGCAGATGCTCTCTAGTTTTTGAAAGTCAACAAGTGACTGCTCGTAGAGGTTGGAAGGGACCGCTGGAGGTTGTCCAGTCCAACCCCCTGCTCAGAGCAGGGCTAAGGGAGCGCGCGTTGCTCAGAGGGGCTGCTGGGACCCAGGGTGGCCCAGGGGTGCACGAGCAGGCTCGCCTGTGCAGCTTCTTTCAAGATCTTTGTGGTAAAATGACCTGTTAACAAGAACTGTAACAATTTTTTTTTTTTTTTTTACCTCCAAATTGCTCAAGGAGCAGTCGGAGGAAAGTAAAGAAATAATTGCACCTGGTTTCATTTCAAAAGTCGTATTTTGGCAAAGCTGCCCCGGTCAAAAGTGTAGCCTTTCTATGTGACGAGACAGCAAATGCCTCTCTTGTCAGTTATAGTTTGTCATCTTTGTCTTCTCCTTCGTAGTCTGTAGGTCTTTAGGATCTGTTGCCCCAAGCCAACATCCTGCACCACCAAGGACAAGGGATTTTTTTCCTTTTTCTTTTTTTTCTTTTTTTTTTCAGGGGGAGGGAAAGGAGAACATCGTCTACACGTTTGGACAAATTCATCTTTCTGCCCGTCACTTCATATCCACGTCAAAGTCCAACACCAGCAGCTTTGTTTCCTCAGTCCCGTTGCGGCTCCCAACCGCGCACACTAGCTTTGTGTTAGAAGCTCTGATCCGCCACACGACGCCTCCACTTCCCCCGCTCTCCAATGTGACTAGATTTCGGATAAATTCACCCGTTTTCAAGTCCCAAAGTTTTACAGTCCCATCATCTGAGCTGGTAATTACAAAGTTCTTGTTGAACTGTAAACAGGTCACAGCACTCTGATGCTTGTTGGGACCTGTAACAGTAAACCAAAACATTTTTACTTGTAATTAGAAAGCAACGTCAGACAGCACCGCATATAAAATACCCAGCTATTTGCATACAGCTTTTTGTACCTAGGAGCGTTAACTCAGTTCTTGTGCATTAAAAGCTACGGAAGCCTTGCTATGTTTTCAAAAAAGTGAATGCAGGTATAGAAAAATCCCCCAATATTTCCTTCTTTATTACAGTGATCTCGTTTTGTTGTATGCAAGCAGTAGGGTGAGTGTGCACTTGGACATTCAAGAAAATGAACTTAACCATCCAGAATGAGGTGACTGCTGTAAGCGTTTGTCTCCAAGTCCCTTTGAAGTGTTATTATGAGATTACTCTTATCAGTAAATATTGAGGGTTATATATTGACAAATAAATATATACTGTTAAAACAGCAGAGTCTGCTTTACAGGGGAATTTAATTTTCTGCTCCAGCCAGCGATGCTGCATACGTTATATGGAAACGATAGAAGACCTTTTTTGGGGGGAGAAACAAAACAATGTGTTTGTGTGCGTGACGCCTGAGTGGCAACTGTCAGAACAGAAATGGAAATCTTTCTTCTTCCTGAAATAAAGAAAACATCTTCCACTCATTTCTCTTGATTTATTGCAACAGACAGTGTACTTTGCCTCCCGATGCAATTAATCAGTAGGCTTTAAAACATCCAAGTGACCCCTAAATAAATGCATTGACTGACTGTTTTGAGATGTCATTTCCTACATATTTCTGTGTCTTATTAGGCTAATATACCCATAGCAAATTGCTATCAGTCCAGACCATCTGCCTTTCATAATAGGCAAGTGATTTGAATAGATTAGATCAAATACATTTTGTTCTTCTAATTCAGAGAAAGATCATACAGCTGTCATCAGAAAAATATTTAAGTTGTAAGTGGTCCGTGCATTTCTTTGTATAGTTTTACATCTAGAATCTGCAGCACAGATTACTGCAGGTGGTTTGATTTACGTGTAGTTTTAAGCTCACCTTGCAATGTCTGTAAACATTGTCCTGTTTTAATGTCCCAGATTTTGACTGTAGAATCGGCATTCCCAGACACGAGTATATTGTCCTTGAGTTCCATTCCGCTTGTGAGAGACTGGTGGCCTGTTAGCGTGTGAATGCAGTTGCCCGTCTCCACATCCCAAACTCGGATGGAAGTGTCGAGAGATCCACTCACCACATGGATACCATCAAACTACAAGAAAGGTAAATCTATTACAAACAATTATATTAGGATCTTGTGATGCTCTGTGTGAGGAAAGCTATTAAGCATTTAATTCACTAAATGCGACGTTAGATACTTTATTTATTTGGAAAATATAAAGACAGGAAAATGGAAGGGGTGTAACTGAAAAATGGTGGGTTTAGCCATTTTATAAACACAATTCTGTTCAGTAAGGAACTTAACTTCTCAGTTATTCTTGGAAAAGGTATACGGGCTAACAAGGTTATGCAAATTCTTAGATTTTCTGGGCATATATATAAAAATATACAGAACATGAACATGGGGAGAAATCAGCTAAGAGATGTGACACTTTTGACCAAGAGGACTGAACATGTAGAGAATACAAAGGTGGAAAGTAACTTGAGTGATGGTGACAATGACATAAGAGTCCAGAATTCTCAAAAAAGGAAGGAAAAAGAGCAGTAGAATAAAACCAGTGGGCTTCAAGGAGGAATACTTCAATAAATTGAGACTTCCTTCCCATGAGGTTTTTATGTATCTATTCTCTGAGGGGAAGAAGAGTTCAGGAGAGTTGGCACTTTCTTAAAGACACAAACTATCCTAGTGTGAAGGAAAGATAGGAAGTGTAGTAAATTACCAAGACCCACTTGGCTAAAGCACAAGGAATTGTACAAAAAGTAGAAACTACTAGATCAATAGATGTGTTTAAAAGAGCACACTGGGACAGAATCAGAAAGGCAGAGCACAAACCAAGATAAAACTAGCAAGAGCTGTTAAGGATGATAAAACACTATTCTGTAAAAACAAACCAAACCAAACCAGCCTCCAAAAAACCCAGAGGAAGGCCAAAATAGAAAAGCTCATTTATGCTCAGTGGGAAGGAAACACCAAGTGAGACCAGCTATTTAACTTTTTTTTGCTTCAGTCCTCAGCCATCTGAGTGTAGGCTCACAGCACTAACACCACTGACAACCAAGTGCGAGCTTTTGCTAGAATGGGAAAAGAACCCACATAAGGCAAGTTGTTTTAAGACAATCTCGGAGACACCTGCTGCTGCCTTTGAGAACTCATGGAAGACAAGGTTTCAGATGGCAAATGCAATTCATTTCTTTATTGAAGTGGATGATGACGGGAGATAGGGAATTATGGATCGGTCAGCCTACCTTCAATTTCCGGACGGAACTAACAGTCAATCTGGTTGTAAGCCCTTAGCAATGCGCTAAGTAGCAGCAAACAGATTTGTGGGACAATGATCTTAACCAAGATGATTTTTTTTCTGTGACAGAGTAAAAAGCCATGTGAAACAGCAGATGTCTCAGCTGCAGTTTCATAAAGAGGGAGGCAAATTTGAGGCAGGGATACTGTCCTGTTCACACCTTTGGTCACAGCATTATTAGAGATACCAGAAAGAGTTCGGGTGGCAGGGGGGAAGAGGTGGCCTGGCATTTTAGTATTTTCATCAGGATTTGAGTGACATTTGAAATGGTAGACCTGACCCAAAGCTAAGAGTGTACAAGTCAAGTGAAAATTGTGAAGATCTGAGCTTGGCAGGGAATGAATGAAGGTACAGCTGCAGCCTGGGAGATAGATGCCTGGGCAGGAGTCTTTGTTACACCTAGGGCAATCTGACACTACCTGTCTGTGTGGACTGACTGGTACCTAATAATGGCAAAGAACGAACCCAATTAATGGAACTCAACTATCTGAGACTGATTCTTTTTATAAAATCTGAAGAAAACGAGCACCTTAGTTCTCTACAGTCAAACATGCTTGAGCACCTAGGTTCAAGAGAATGTAGAGAGTGACTGGCACATACAGACTGCTTAGCTGCTGTATACATTTCTGGTGAAAATATACTAAAAAAAAAGACACTGGTATCTAACTAGGGGTATGCTATGTAAGGCATGTAAAATAACTTTTCACTTCTAGTAAGGCATTGATAAGACTTTGACTGGAATTTTGAATTTGGGGCACCCTGCTTTCAGAAAAGGATGTGAACAAATTTGAATTCAGATGAAAGGACAAGGAGTCCTAAGTAGCCCAGCAGACTTGTTGGGTGGAAACACTACAGAGTGTTTTTCTTCCCTAAATGGAACTAAATTAGATTGATGTAACCAATTTTGAATTCTTTCCCCACTTCCTGCAAATGAATTGTATTCCATGTACATAAGGTATTCAGAAAGAGAGCTTTAAGGCTGGGCATCAAGAAAAACTTTACTCTGACATTGCTATCATCAAACAGACAACGGTTTGGATCAGTGGCTGAGCTGTTACCCATGGACCCTGAGAATCTGTGGGATTCCTTCAAGGAGTAAGAAGACACAACATGCTCAGTAGTCTTCAACTGCTGCCTAAGGATCTCTGGAAAACATTAGGGGGTCTACAAATGGGGAAATACTGAGGTATAACAGAACCTGCCATGGAGCAGGGACAGGGAGGACAGGCTGGTTTTTCAGCCTGTTTATTCTATTTAGAGGAGTTCTGTTTTGGGCCAAAGGGCGGGAGCTCACTGTGCAATTTTAAAGACTCTTTCTGTCCTAAAACTGTAAGCACCAGTGCCTCCTGCACCCCAGAAATTTGTTTTAGACTACCAAGTTCCGTTTACAGGTTGTAAATAGTATTGGTGTGTGTAACATAAACCAATTATTTGAGCTATCATTACTACAGTAGCAGAGTAAGACATGAATATTCATAGGCCAAAACAAGAGCCACCGGTGAAGATAATGCAGAGTAATATATATTGTTCTCAAACTGCCCCAGGTGAAATACAACCTTCAGAATATTTTTAAGAGACAGGTAGGTAATACAGCATTTTTAACTTGCTTGCTGCTTGCCTAGAGAATACTCCTCAGCATATGAATGTAAGAAAAGGGCTGGAGATTTTGGATAAATTTTACTACATATTTTGGGAAAGGAAACCGATTAGGTGCTTTGTTCATATTTACTCTATTGTGGTGAGCTACACCTTATGAAAGATACACTTTTGAAAAATGTCTCTAGCACTGAGCTTCACTTTCTGAGCCATAAACCAGAGTAGTTACGTGCCAAATGCAATTTTCCGATTTTGAACTGTCTTTGTTAATTTCTTTTTCAAGTCCTGCCAGATTGTGGTGAGAACAGGCACAAGCATGAAATTAATTTCTTTTGCCTTTCAACGCCTGGAAGTGATGCTTTGACTCCGTGAATGAACAAAATGATCTTTTGAGTTGGTAAAGGTAAGAAGAACGTACATGAGGTCTACGTGTCTCTTTGCCAGCACAGTTCTGATGAGCAGTTGGGTGACTGGTGGGCAATAGAGCCATGCCACAGGGCAGTACCGTAATAACCTGCATCTACAATAACAGGCCTCTGTTAACAAAGCCTCACAGCTGTAGATCTGGCCTCTGCTCAGAGCAGAGGAAGTAGAATGCTGGAGATTTACATCAGAACATTAAAATGTTTGGTTCAGCCTTACTGTGAATTACAGTTTGGAACTGGAAGATGAGACTACAAAATAAGGATAGACAGATCTGCATAATGCAGAACATTAATCCAATGGGCTTTTGGTGCATTTTCAATTACTATATCATCTGATTTATTTAAAATAGTAACATTAGAATTTCTTGGCGGAAACCAAAACCGTAGCTCCAAAATACATGCGAGATTTAAAAAAACCCCACCACCTACCAAACAACCCAGAAAACTACTTAACTTGCTGGTGTAGGTATTTTGGCTTTATTGTACTGGGCGCTTTTAAAAAAATAGCAAGAAAGCTAAAAAAAATCTCAGTCTCTAAATTAAGACAACATATAGCTAGTGTAAAACAAAACAAAAGACGGGACTATCACACATATTCTTGTGGCCTGTATAATTCTGGAGTAGGTACCCACAATTTAATAAACAAGGTGAAATAAACGGACTTTAAATGTTACTTAAGGAAACTAAAGCAGCGGATGAAAATCCCATACCTGTAATGAGTAGACTCTGTTAGTATGCCCTTGCAGCGTGTGCAGACAGGTCTCTGTCTCTGGATCCCACACTTTGACCATAAAATCATATGCACCACTTACAACCCTTCTGCCATCATACTGAACGCACCGAACCGCAGCTACGTGGCCCATCAGAACGTGTAAACACTGGCCCGTCTCTATGTTCCAGACTCTCAGTGTAGCATCTCGAGAACCACTGACCACTCTGGAGGAACAAGAAAACCCCTCTTGTACTTAGCATTGGACATAGATATATTAAAACAATTAGACTTGGATATAAATCTCTTGTGAGGCTTAATTTGGAACATTAGATAGCATTAGTCTGCTAGCCACCAAAGATCTGGTTTGGCATGATGTTTTAGTAGGGTCGCAAATGACTCAAGTGTTTTTCTTCCTTGCTCTACTCACCTCCTCAGGATCCATTTATTTGATATAATTAGCAATCAGTATTTAAAAAGGCACTTCATGCCTGAACAGCAAAACGATACCGTAAGAAATTACGTGGACTGTTGTATCTGTGAAAGCTTATGAATATGCTGAGCTCAAGCCAGTGCTATGAGCATTCTTGTTTTAATGACCAAGCTCACTAATTATAACAATTAAACAAAGAAGATCTTTAGAAGTTTTACTTTTAGTGAAATAGTTATTCTGATTGATTTTTTTAAGTTTATGCTTTTAAAAGCTTCTTTAGTCAAGAAAGAAACGAGAAGGAACTAATATTAATGGAACTGAGAAAGAAAAACCTCATCATTCTTCAAAAAAGGAAGAAACGCGACCAATAGGCACGCTGTCAACAGCTCCATACCACAGCCAAGTAAAAGAGCGTTGACAATGTTTGTTGGTTGAATCAAGACATGGTTGCTATTGTAGAAATTATGTAGAAACCAGAAAATTTTAATAAAATACTGCAGTGACAATACTGAAAAAGTCATTCTGTAAAATGAGTAAAGTTTGTAGCATTGACAAAAAGGAGAAATTACTCAGTGTGGGAGACCGGATCACAGCATAACAAAGAATGTTTTGAAATAACATAGAATGTGACTTTATAAAGTACATGACTCAATTTTCAGTTCTTTAATTAGTACTCTTATGCTTTTGCTTCTATTAATCATCTCCTCCCTTCTGTTGGTTTATGCAGGTTTGTGTGAATGCTTCTTCGCCTGGTTTGTATTTCACTCAATGCTGGACGAGGTACCCAAGCGTAACAGGCGTTTTCCGTGAACGCAAGTGTCAATTCCAGGCCAGACTGTGGCTGCAGCTTTGGACAAAGCCTTACCTTTTCTCGTGGAGATGCATGCAGCGCACGGTGGAGGTGTGTCCGTACAAGGTGTGTATGCATTCTCCAGTCTCAGCGTTCCAGACTTTCAACGTTCGGTCTGTGGATCCGCTGATGATGATATTGTCCCTCATCTGTGATGACCAGACCCCGCCTGTGTGCCCAACCAGTGTTCTCAAACACTGAAAAGAAATATTTTGCTCTAGTTACGCTTTTGACAGAGCTGAACGGAAACTTAAGCAATCTAGGAGCCAGAAGATCCCCAGAGACTGCTTTGTGATTTAAGTAAAAAATCCCACCTTTTAGAAAATACTCATAGAATTTCTTTCTCCATTGTCGGTACTTCGACTATACGGAATTCTCCCTATAATCTTCCCCTTAATAAACTAAACTGTGTTTCCAAATTTCTCAATACAGGGCATGTTTTGCAGCCTTGAGTCACTTCCCTGGCATTTTTCTGAGTCACGGCAGGTTTTCCAATAGCTTTTTGAAGCACAAGCGTTAGAACTGGAGAGAGCCTTCACTTAGTAGTTTTCCCACCAATCTATAAACCATATACTCTTATTTTATTTTTCTGAACCGTCGCATTCTGTAAGCTGTAGCTACAGCATCAATACTGCAGAATCACGTTTCAAACCTTTTTCAGACTTTACTGTTGCCCAGGAGAATCCCACACTACATCCGCACAGCCTACCTCCTTTGATCCCAAATGCACGACATGATTTCTCAGCATGGAGAGACAGTGTTTGCTCACACCTACTTCTATAAACCCTCCGTCACTCCAGAACAATGACTTGCCTCCGTCTCTCAGCTGGCATTCCTTACAAGTAATGACTATATATGCTGTCTCACCAGGCAGCACCAAGTGCTAGTTAGCACAGACAAGAAGAGATCCTTGCAAGACCCCCGTAGAAAGATACTCCGTGAAGATTCTGCATTTACACCAACAACATGTTCTCTACAATTACCCGCTTTCTAACCCCTTGAAATATGTGCCATGTTGATTTTTTGCGTTGCTCTTTTTTTCTGTCATCGTGGCATGGGAATACAGTCTTGCAGTGCACATAGCCATCTATTTCTGCACTATTATTTTTATCAGTCAAACCTGTAACTGCACGAGAAAACAGGTCAAGACAGTTTGATGATCTCTTTTTCTGTAATCTAATGCTAAGTGGCATTTAGTTTCCATGGCCTTCCTTGAACTGTTAGTTGACTCCTCTTGACGTAGTCCAATATTTTTTATCTGAGATAATGTATCCTAAATACCCAGACTTACAGTTTACTCCATTTAAATATTGACATGTTTTAGTGTTCTGGACATCCTTGTGCTCATACCTTTTGAAAAAACACCTATCTTACCCTACAGGTTACTTCAGAAAAAAATCATCAAATACAGATTATCTGGATCAACTGTAATAAGAAAAACCATAACTTTGGTAGCTGTTGTTTAACATCCTTGTGAATTTCTGCTGAAATGAAGTGTTCTATTATCACTGCATGCTGCATTTCCATCACGAGTTTTCTCCCAAAATAAATATTTTTTCTGCATCAGTGATAGTATACTAATTTCTGTTATTAATATCCTGTTCTTTCTAACATCCTTGAAAATGTCTTGCTGTTTTGCTGTACATAGATTTCCTGTTCTTTAATGGTTTTTAGCAGTCGTCTTCAATTCCTGGCTCCTAGCTTAATTCACGGCTATCAAATCCATCTTTTTTAGTTCATAGCTGTTACTCACTTTTACAGTTCCCATTTTTTTTAAATTTCAACCGATTTGCTCATATTTTAAAAAATCATCCTTCTAAAGCAGTAAGAACAGAGAATCCTTATTTTGGGCTTTACATCTGTCAAGGGGATTATTTAGTCATGTTCATTTGCACAAACCAACCTTTAGGGTTTTTTTTATTTTATTAATTCTTCAGCATCAGTAAGCACGAGGGCTGATACAGCAGTCTTCCACCTTTCATATACAATTGTTGGCTCTCTTAAAAGGTTCGGGGTAAACAGTCACACTAGGATCTGTAATTACTTTCAGACAATTACTGAACATGAATTGTTAAGTCATGCTACTATGATCAGTTGTATACACTTAAAGGAAGATTTTGCTTTTGAGAGGGTGGTATGTGCAAAGGAAGTATTTTTCATTTGAGTTTAGGCTGCCCTTTTCAATTAAAAAAATGTAAATTTCAATATGGGTTCAGTCATTAGCCAGTCTGTTGCAGGGAAGCCAACAGAGTCAGGGTGAGGCTGCCTATTGCTTTTACTTTTATTCTTCCCCACAGTAGTATTTGCAATCCCATAACGGATGTTCTAGGCACGCAAAGACAAAAGCTTAATGCATTCAGCTTCAACATTATAAAGTGGGTACCTTTTACATCTTAAGCACGTTATCCTCAATAGCTGTCCTATTGTTCACGTAACTATATCATTAAAGCAAAGCTAAGTATACACCATACTAGTCTAGAAGGAAAAAGTACTGTTTCCCTGAGGCCTTTTCTATATCCTTGGAGTGTGGTCAGTCAGTCACCTTAAAACAAAAAATCTGTGCCCTGAGTAGCTGTGATGTTCTAATGTGAGTGAAATGTTCAGTACTGTCTTTTTGATTGCACATATTGTTTTGCTTCTCTAAGCCAAAATTAAATTATTGAAGCTTATTAAATTCCTGCCTGAGCTGGATCTAATTTAATAGGAAATATTTAAACCTAAAGCAAGTTACTTCTCTTTTTTTTTTTGGTGGCTCAGCAATATAGTCGCTTAGAAAGAAAAATAAATTCTGTATTTGAAATCAGAGCCAGTAAAATGAACACACCATTTCAATAACTGGAAAACAACAGAAAGGATGCTAGAAGACAAGTGAGAAAGGGAGATCCAGAGGGGTAAAAACAGGCTAAATTAAGCTTTAAGGAAGATAAAGTAACGTCTCTGTCCAAATTCTTTCAAATCCATGTCACAAATGACTCCACAAGAATAGCAGAATTGCCAAGAGAACAAGGATATATGCCAATGGTAACATGAGCAGCATTGCAATTTCACCTCAAGGTGACTTTTTGGAACTAGACTAGTTCTGTGTAGGAAAAGACGACCCAGATGTTTACTGGTCCTTTTTCCCAGCCTTGCACCAGACAGCACTAAGACCGCTCTGCAGTGCAGTCTGATGGCGCAGGGGCATTTTTGACGTACCAGTGCTCTACTTGTAGCTCATTTCCTAAGGAATTCAGCAAAATAACCAACTTACCTTGCCCGTAACCGCTGACCACACTTTCAGTGTGTTGTCATCAGAGCCACTCACTATTCGGTTCCCGCAGAACTGAAGGCATGTGATCACGTGGTCATCGTGGCCTTTGAGCACCTGGCAATAAAGAACATAAAAACGTACAGTCACAATTTAACACTGGAGATTAGAGAGAAGCAGGAGAAACAAAGTGCTCTTCTGATTCATAAATTATAAAGTGCTAGAGTTGCTTCAATAATAATAAGGCCCCTTAATCCCGCGTGTCAAGTCTAATTTACCACCAGCTGGGACCAAAGAAGGTATTTTCCTTCTCCCATGGAGTGATACTGCATTGCTTAGCAAGCTCGCTACAGTTATTGCGAGCCTCCTAAAAGTACCGGGAAAGATCAGAGTACCAGTAAAAAGTAAGCTAAACTGATAACTGGACACTGCTCAATTCCTCTACAGTTAGCCCATCTCTTTATTTTTTATTTGAGGAGTTTTTTTGCTCAGAATTTTAAGAGTTATTTCAATCTCAAACAAAAGGATGGGGTTGTATTATTTGCTACTTGTATTATTTGTATTTTGGTGGTCAAAGCTGACTCCATCTAATTTTTTTTTCCTTACCAGCCAAGCACTGCAATCCATTAAATGCCAGGCAGCACCAAAGTCAAAAACTGGAAAACCGTTAACTCAATTAAATACAAACAAAAGTGGTAATTTAATATGCTGGAAATGTGGATAAGAATGCTGATTTATAGAAGTGGGATTTTCAATGCTTGATTTGGGAGAAACTACAATTCAGTATATATTTTACTGCCATACAGCAAATAAATCCTCATCAGAATACACAGGATGGGGAAATTTTTTATTTAAGATATCTGAACACTTTTCAAGATGTTCATCGAAATGAAATGGGCACTTGGATGATGCCTGAGGCTGTAATTTTCATAATAATTCCAAGATAACTTGATGTGGCGTACCAAGGCAAGAAATACAGAGCCGTTGCCAGAGATGTACATAAGCCATGGCCAAAGAAACAGCAGGATATAGCCATAGGTTTTCCACGGGCATTTTTTTGTTCTTATTTTTATTACTTTGGTGTACAGTAATCAATACAAGAGGCAAATTGCCTTAAAATGCTATGAATATGGTTTTTCTTCATGTTTCTGACTGCTTGTTCAATACCAGGTTTGATTAGACAGTTGCTACTTTATTTTACAAAAGGTTAAGTATAGCTTCATACCTTCGTATTGGAAAAGATGTAATAATAAGATACCAAGATCATTAAAGAATTTTAATACTTAAAAAAACAACAAAAAATCTTAACATGGCATGAAGTTATTGCCTTGTGCTGCTCAATTTAGAAGAGTATGTATAAAAATAAAGCGTGAAATGATCACAGAATAGTTGTGGAGTATTTTTACATTGCGACATGGCCCAACTCTACAAATACATACATACATATATATGTATTTATATTATTATATATGTGTGTGCATGTTTGATTTTAAATACAAGTATTTCCAATCAAGTTTCTGAGATTTTCTGTTTCAAAGAGACCTGTATTTATAGGCATTCACAAAACTGTACAGAAATTTTTAGAACGGCAGTGAAAGTATTCTGTTGTATGAAGAATCACATTTTGATTCGCTAATGTGATGCTCAGAAATCAATTTAAACCCAGGGTAAGTTAAAATACAGATTTTTTTTTTTTCTGTAACAATACATTGCTTTTTGTGCATGGATAGTCTGGCTTGTCCAAAGGAAAAAAAAACAACAAACCAAGGCTACGAGTTGATCCTGCTTTGTTCATGGCACCGTGCACACAGCTCAGAGACTTACCTTAGGCGATTTAAGTTCTCCTCGCCGCCAGTTGGTATCAATCCTGTGTTGTCTAATGTAGGCGCTTTTCCACGGACTGTGTATAAAGCCTGGTTTTATTACTTTCCTCCTCTTGATATGTAATGGTTCATCAATTCCTAAAATGAATTTTAAAAAAAGGGGGGAGGGGGAGAGATGAAGCCACCCCAAATAAAACAACTCTCCCTCGCAAACCTTTTCAGTGACCTCTGACATTAAATACCACACTGACGTAACGACCTCCCGCATGCCAGTATTTGCACTGTGTGTGACACTGCCCCACTCCTCAGCTCTTAATACTACTTTCCTTGTCGTTTAAGCATAATCATCATTACCATAATCATGGCTGAAAATGCTCTAGTTCATCATTCCTTGCTGGCAACCTACTAGCTTGTTCTGAAGCCCTCTTTCTAGGGCAACGTAGCAGAATCTTGCCCTTGTCAAATGGGTGTCATCCAGCAAACTCCATAACTGCTCATACGCTCGTTGTGGAACCCTTCAAAAAGTAAACCTTTCTCTGCGGTCCTCCTCTCTGGTCACCCCTCCCCATTCCCTTTAAGTTCACTGTGACTCTGGATATTCGGAGCTCTTAATTCTTTTCCTGGTGTGAAAGGCTGTGTGCTTTTGGCATTGTCCTCTCCTGGCTAGAATTTAAGTATAGCTATGCCCTTTCTGAATTGACACTGAAGTGGTAGTGCTTTGGTTTAGCCTTGCTACTACAGATAAATCTTCCCCCCCACCCCAGTTCTCTCACCCATCCCTCTCCTCTCTCTGCCCCATCTCACTACCAGCAAGAGTCTTGTCTTTTTGCCAATCCATGTGGATTTCACTCCTGCTTTTAGCTCCTTCTCTGCTGTCTCTATCTGCAAGTCTTCAATTAACTGCTCCTTCATATTACTGAGCACCTCACTAAGTCTAAAGCAGCCCTACAATAATGTTTTGTTTGTCTACGCTCTCATCCCTGGCCGTATTTCTTTTTACTTCGAAGCTCACAAACGTAGGCACATCCTCCTCTCAACTTTCTCCTTCTTTCTCGTTCTGTCCTCTTAACACATTTTCACTGAAATTTGTAAGAGGAGAATCTTTAGAGAAGATTTAAGAGGTTAGACACCTGGTTTCCATTGCAAAGGAAAACTAATTAATTTAGATGCTTTTACAAATAGCCAGCTATGCTTGCCTTGTCATGTTTTCTAAAGCCTTTGCATCAACCTCTCACAAGTTCTTGTCTCCATACTCCAAGGCAGCCTGGACAGGTCCCTGTCTTTGCCCGTGTCCAAGATGGATACTGCTCTGAGATCACGTGCTGGTGCTCTGCCCCCCCAGAACAGACTCCTTGTTCATTTAGTTCCCCCTAAAAATAAAAGCTTACAGTCTTCACCTGCTCAAATAAGTTGCTACTTTCCTGGGAGCCTTTTTTTGCCCATTCATACTACTGCTGAACCACCACATCTTCCTGATTTGGCAAGAGCAGGCGATACCCACGTGGCTTGTGGACTGTGTGTCCCTCTCTAAGCAATCAAGTTAGCACCTTCTCCCCCTACCACGTGCCATTTCTCTGTTAATTTTCCTACAAATGATGTGAAAGTACAGCACCCCTTCTACCCGGCCGCTGAAACAGTTCTTCCTCCATGTTACTTACAAATGGCAAGAGCTATACTCCTATCATTTTTACATCTCAGCTCCTATTTGCTTTGGTTGTATTTTGAATAAAAATAATCCTTAAAAGGTAAAAATCATTGCATTTTAAAAACATAGACCTAGTATGCTTTAGAAATAAGATGTTCAAACTTAACTTTAGTTTCATTACTAGTACTCCATGTATTATTTCTGCTTCCTGCTTTCAACAGAGATACATACCACGTAGCTCAAAGCATCTCTAGCGGTAAGTTTAAAAGAAGTCACACGAATTGCCTTTGTAAAACTTTAAGCTTATTATGTAAATGAACTGCACTTTTTACAACAGCAACACTTTGGCCGTTACATCCATCTTTTTGCTCAGCCTTACCCTCCTCTTTGCATTTCTCTCTCCAGAGAAGATTATCTTCAGCCAGAATTCTCCAGTAACGACATGTCTGGGCTGCCTGCAGAAGGTCCCTGGGTTCCAGGAATGACAGCACATACAGTGCCAGCTGTAAAAAAGAAAAAGAAAGTGTATTTTCTGCATTGCTTTTGAAGAAAAGTGAAGTAACTCCAAGTATTATCACACATCAGGGGCTGAAATACAGAAAATTGAAACAATAAATTATTAAATCATCTCAAGACACTTAACAGAGCTACAGTTTATTCCAGTGGGCACATGAAAGTATAACAATCACCTTAAGTGACTAAATCCATACACATCACACCAGAAATTATTCTTATACTTGCAAGAGAGTAGATGTCAGCTGAATTCACTATTTTTTCCAAATGTAATCCACTTTACTTTGAACCACTAACAGAATTATTACTAAAATAATTCTGTCTATGCTATGCACCAAAAGTTATTTTGAGAGTTTAACTAGAAAATACAACACTCACCATGTGAGCAAATAGGAACGTTTGTTGTAATGAATAACGTCGCTCAGTAAGAGCTTGAATCCAGGAAAAGTAAATGCTACATGCAAAAGCACTCTGCAGCCGTAGGAAACACAGCGTACGTATTGCTCATTTTCTGATCAGGTTGCAAACATGCTCCTAAGTGGTGTTACAGGGAGGTTTATGGACTGGGATGCAGAAGGACTGAAAGAAGTAACTTTGATACTGTACACAGTAGGCTACCCAAAACATACGGGAAATCCCAGTGAGCACCAGAAGATAAACGGAAGATGAACTTTTCCACAAAATCAAAGGTTTTTGGGAGACTTCAGACCTCAGTTGACTGAGCTAAGCCACACAACGACTGCGATAAAACCCCTAAAATCTCCATAAATATTTTCAGCTGTATTGAAGTCTTAAGCAGGGACAGAGGCATCTAAAACACAACGCAAAATACAGGGACAGCTGCCCTTAAGGCTATGGTGACCAAATACAGTTTTTCTATCCGACAGCAACAATGCATCTCCCCAGTCATGGAAAATACAGGAGGCAGGAGAGTCCCTTCTATGGCTAAAAACTCTGCAGAAAGAACAATGTTTATAAAAAGCGATGCAGAGAACTACTTACATGCTGAAACAGCGGGGTCTTTGTCAGTAACTCATAGGATGCAAAAGTTGTCAGGGAAATCGGATCATCCACTTTTACTTCTACCTGACATATCTTTTTGTGTTTAGGATTTTTTATTTAATTGTTAGCTGGAGTTATGATGTATATAAATAGAATCTGCCCTTCAAAGTAGCACAGACTGAAATCCAGTAAGGAAGTCATAACCATAGGCTATTGACCTCAGCAGATTTTTGACCTTATTATGTGAGAAACGTTTACTTTCAGTAACCTAGACCAGCCAGTGACCAAGCAGGAAATAAAAATTCAGCGCGGCAGAACCGTTTGCATTTTGATGGCACACACACCTTGTTTGCAAGTCATCACCTGCAGCTCACGTTGAGCACGTAGGACTCCGCGTTTGAGGGACCTGTGTCTTCAATTATGCATTAGATCCCGTATGCACCCCAGGCCATAAAGCTGAGGAATCCTCCTTCTGTCCCTGCTCAGGGAGTCAGCATTTAGGAGCCGGTGTTAAGGCTCTTGAATGCAAGAGCAACAACTGTACCCGTCCTTTTAGACTTTCTGCCTTAACTCCTGGTATGTAAAATGATTGAAGAAGTGCCATTTCCTAACACACATCAGATAGTCCCACGTGCAGCAAGACTCAAGCATGAAAGAGAGCCTTTCCGTTTTTGCAGAATGTTCCTTAACTGACAGCAGAGTTTGTTTAAATATCACTTGCCTTATCTATACCAATATGGACGCTTGCTAAGATGGTGTTAATTAAAACCTGCGAGCTAACCGATTCTAAAACAGGTTACATATGGGTGACATTTATTTTAGACTATATTTATCTAAATAGTCATCAAGGGTCAACACAGCCCGCAGTTGACTTTAAGATTAGCAGGGCATAAAAGATGACGTCCCTTTGTCTCAGCTCCTGGATCAAGTTATGAGAACACTTCAGGCAGCAAAGATCTGACCTTTGACTCAACTGTGGCTACTCTCCGCTCCAGTGTTAATAATCCCCAATAAAAAACAGTCTCTCACCTTTTCTTCACTCATACACACGATACCAACGTTTTTTTGGCTGATTTCAGCAAAACTCCTGATCTGTTGGTTTCTAGACCTGGTTTTCACAAACAAGTAATTTCAGTAATTATTTCTAAAGTCTCAGCAAGAAAACAGAGGAGTATTCATTTCGGATTAATTGTTTGACTGCACGTTTCCTCAGGAGGAAAGCAAACATTTTCTTGGTTATTCAGCTATTAAGTTACTGTCTTTGCCTTGCTGGAAACGTTTTTGAAGAAAAGCCCTCCTGTCCAAATCATCTTCTTGTTCTGGTTAGGTAATAAAATCCCTGCACTGCATCCAACAGCACCAGAGATAACTCCAGATGTTAATGCGGAGCGACAACGCGGGAGAGTGTGTTTTCACAGGATGCTGGCTTTGACAGGGAAGCCTGTTTACAGAATTACTGACCCTAAAAACTTATTCTTGCCCCCACGGCTCAGTTCGTCACCCCGAAGTGCAGCCAGCGTAAGCAGCTGGGGACAGCATCACTTAATGGTCTGGGTGAACAATGATCTTCAAAAAGGAGACGAGACGGTGGAGTTGGCTCGATGGGTTTTTTTGTTTAACTCGGTTAATTTTGGTGACAGTGAGTGGGGGTTAGGAAGCCGGAATCATTTAAGCCAGCTTCACTGGTGAAGTCAGCCTTCCATGAAGCTAAGCGCTTGATAATATTCTGGTTTCAAGAGGGAAGAACAAACACTAAAAATAAATTAAACAAATTAAACATAAGTAGCTTACAATGGAGTCAAGAAATACAAACATGAAAGAATTTTTTACGGCTAAATAGCATATCTTTTCAGTGAAGAAATTGCTAAAACTGAAATAACAACATGATCATTAGTTACAGCATAACTAGATCACTGCCTGTACTTGAATTAGTTTTGCCACTAAATCATGCAAAGACAACGGAGCTGTGTTACTGTTATCGATTCTGTATTAGATTTCCACATTTAATACATGCAGAAGTGGTAAAGTATCTTCTGTCTTCTCAAAATATAAAGTCTTGGTCCACCTCTGGACTAAGGCTGCTTTGGGCACTTTCTCTAGAAACATGGCAACCATGTCGAGGTCTTACTAAACTCTTCTCCTCCGCCAGTGTCCTTTCCACGGATCAAGGCGGCTGCCACAGGAAGTGCTTCTGTAAATAGTCACGTCTCATGTCATGTGTACTAAGTTAATATTGGTTGCATAAATTGCTTCCAATGCTTACAAATGCTAACCAGCAAGGGAAGGATGTGGTATTTCCTGACTTGTGAAGATGTGACAGTATAGAAAAGAAAAGAAAGGAAGGGTCTTGTACATCTAAGTATTCAAAAATAGGATATATATCAGAAAAAACGTCAACAAACAGGCGTACAGAAGAGTCTTCAGGTAATAAGACCACATTAAACACAGCAACCAAATACTCGCAGTAGAGTATCTTTTAAGAACTTGTTTTATAATGTGTTAGTAACTGAAGACTTACAAAGACTCCAGCCCTCATGAAAATTTTCGCATGGAAAACCCAACATGCAGTAGATACGGCAAAAGAAAATAGACCTCCTGCCCACTCCAAAGAACAAAACAATTTCCTACAATCAATCAAGGTTGGAAATACCATTTCTAAATGAACTAAAAACCCATTCATTTAATAATTGTAGCAAACTGGTCTTATAATCTTTCATATCCACCCTCGTGGTCTAGTTGTGAGGACATCAAAGAATGATTCTTCTGTGGACAGCGTTTAGTTACACATGCTGAAAAGCACGCACGCTGAAATGTAAATCTTAGTTTCTCTTTAACCTGATACAACATGATCTGATCTGCAGTAAAGGACTTACTGAAAGATATCTGCTTGATTAGGGTTTGGCTTAATCCTTAATGAGGAGTGCTTTTCTGGTATTACTTTTGGCTTTTTTGGTAGAGATTTTTACGGCTCAGTTTGTTTAAAATAAATTCAAATATAAAGTTCACAAAACCCCCGCCACTTAGAGCATTACGCAATAATGCATATACTTACAGAACAATGTGCAAAAAGGTACTGCATCCAGAGGAAGTTTTTGTGTGTGCGTGCCCTAACAGAATTAGTTCTCAAAAAATCAGCCCAATTAAGACACAGAGATATTTTTAAAGCTACTGGGATTTTGTTTAAAGGAGTCTTCTGTGTTTCCAGGTATCTAAATGCCTATCAAGAGATAAAGGTATGTTAATCTGAGATTACAGTTGCCATGCTATGGCAGCGTACCGAATTGTGGACCTCTTTACCATCATTTGACATCACTAGGTTGGCAAAACCAAATGGCATAATTAGCGTGAAAGTTTTTAAAAGGTGGCAGCACCAAGTTTTTAAAAGGAGACACTGCATAGTCCAGTATTAACCTATATTTCTCACCTCTTTTGGGAGCAAGGAAATGAAGTCTCTTTGAAACTGGGGCTCTATCACTTGCATCATGTGTTTTACTTGTGTTGGTTCACAACTATCAATCAGTTCATCTAAAGCAAGTAACTTCTCTGGTCCACTCCAGCTCTGCAAGGAAAAAAAATAAAAAAAGAAAGAGTCAGCTTAGTTTAATATACTAGTTTGGTTTGCATTTGCTTTGCCAAAAAGGCAAGTTCAGTCTCCTTGTCGACCTATTAAAGCACGTAAATAGCATATAAAAAGCCAACAAGATAAATGCTCATGTTAATTACACAAAAATGAGAAGTTAATCAACACAAAATATTGAAAATTGTTGCATTGATTCATAAGCTAAGAAAGGATTTGTTATACACACACACAGATTAGCAATTAAATAGATAATAATATTTAATAATAATAATTAAATTAATTAAGCTTTTTTTGAAGTTGATGAAATCTACACGCGTATTACTGACAATGAAGGGGTTGCAACAGAACGCGCTCCCTCTGTGTCTTTCTCCATCGTGCATTCAAGTGAGATGATAACTTTCAACCTTTATATTTCATCCGGTAGACCAAGAACTTTAAATGAAACGAGACGAAAGAAAAGGAACTTTCCCTAAAAGTACATTAGCTTACTGCCTGCTTATGACTACGGTATGTCCCTAAGTGACAATGCTGTAATTTCAGAATCCTGGCTGTAAACCAACGTATATTTTGTAAGTATCAATTTACACTTGAATAAACAGGGAATTTTGATTGGTAATTTTCTTACTTCACATTTTTACTAACGGGCACCATAAAATTGGAAGATTTTAATAAGGCACTCATCTGAGAGCATAGCAGATTAGCAGCATCATTTGTAGAGAAAAAATAATAACTGAATATACTCCACATCTGAAAAACACGTCTTAAAACTCGTCTGTGCTCATCAAAGAGTTTTCATTTGTTACATGAAAACAATTTAAAGAAAAAAAAAAAAATTTCTACAGAAAAAAAACAATAGCCACCGCTAACTGATTTAGCAATAGAATTAGAGCATGAATAAAGCCTTAGCGAGGAGAGAAAATGAGACATCACTGTTTTTGAGAGCAGGTTCACATTCATATTCTTGAATGTCTCCTAGAGTGACATTTACAAGTAAATTAGCACAGACAAATGATAGCACAGTTATGATAAGAGGCTAACTGAAAAAAAAAAAAAAAAAAGGCAAGATACCTTACAATTAAGATTTCTGTATTAATCTGCCATGTATCTCAGGACCTTTATTACTTATGCTCTAAATCTTCTCTGGATTTGATTCTGACAATGTTCTCTGGTCTCTGCAATACTACGACATTTGTATATTGTGAAGTTTCTGCAGAACAATGAGGCAAGTGAAGGAGAAGGTGGAATTTTTGAAAGTGAACACAAAGCTGATAAATACCCCGCCTTACGCAATGTAGAAAGATCATTGCGTTGCATCATTTCTCCCTAATTAAAATGTCAAACCACTCAGAATGTCAAGAAAAGTAACATTCACCCACATGATGGCCCACCTGACTTTCAGGTGACCCCATTCCATCAGTGTGCAGTGAAAGCAGCTTCAAGCTGCCGTAGTAGTGGCGTGAGCGCCTGCCGGGACAGCGGTGGGGAAGGCGGCAGTGTCTAGCACCTTCTTCACCCTGGTTACACGCTCTTGCTCTACAGCAAACGCACGGCAGACACTGGACAGCCTGCCCCAGTGTGGGAGGGGAAGGAAGTTCTGACGACCCGAGCCTTTCCACGCGCTGTTGGCAATGGGCAAAATGGTCTAAGCTGGCTAGAAAATACTCCCCATCCATATGCGTGTATGTAGATTGTCACCACATGAGATGAGGGTTTCCGTGTCTCATATCTAATACCACACAATATGGAAAAGAAACAAGAATGTCTCAGCACAAACTGCAGCAGTGCTGTTACGAACCGCTTTTATTCTAAATTTCTTTCAATAGAAATATTTGCATCACAGAGCAGTTCTCCATAAATCATGCACGGAAGAACTGTTTATCTCACCAACTTTCCAACCGCCGTTTGTTTCATTAACCCAGAGCTTAGCTGGTGTTCGGTGCAAACATTTGCAATCTTTAATCTCATCTGTCAGCCATGTTTGAACTTACGTAAATTAAAAAAAATGGAATACCCGCGTTGCTATGTTATGATATAGATTTCCAAGGTCAGCCTACCCTTAATTCATAAACAGCTACATTTATTAAACTTGAACAACTAAACCTGAAGAGCATTGTTTTTTGCCGGCGCAAACATTGCTAGCAGTTACGAACATGCTGTTGATTAATAATTCCACTGTATGCTACCTTAATCTATAACTTTCCTCCACTTAGACATTTCTGTTTTTAAGATATAATATAGACCTGAACAGAAGAGGGAAAAAATTCAAGAACAGGAAAGAGATGCTAATGACTAAAAGCAGCACCCTCTTTCATCTGTCCATTCCTCATTCGAGGATGGCTACGGGCAGCTTCCTAGGGCTCTTTTTAAGCAATGAGCTGCTACAAAACGTTTTCTCTAGGACATTGTCCCCTCAGTCTTTCGCTTAAGCAAACAAACCTCCAGCTACAGTCAGTAAGGGGTCTCTGAGGGAAATGTCTGGCATGGAAAATCGGGATGAAGTCTTGCCAGATGAACACAACTGTTTGCGTTAACGAAGGCAAGACTAGTAAATTACTGTTTCTGGGCCCCATAGCTTGATCTGTTTGCAAAAAACTTGCATGTAGCACACTGAGCGGAGAAGGGATGAAATAAGTTTGTGGCTTTGATGAGAAATGACAGTGAACAAGTGTCACAGAAGGGAAAAAAAAAGACGTAAATGTTTTCCAAACAGTTTGTAAAGTTACAAACACTGTAGATGACCAGAGACTTCTGAGACACATGGTGTAGTGTCCAGACATCTTGGATTTCTACCAGGTGATTCCCTTTCAAATTAAAGATCCTTGTAAAGAATATACTCTATCTTTAAAACGCATTTCCTTAACTGGTTTTCCTTGTCTTCAAAACTTAAGTTTAATTTTAATGTAAAATTAAAGCTTTACATATTTTATCATGGGCAGGGGTTCCACTAGAAAAGGTAACTCCTGGATTCATTCACACACCCCTTGGAAAGCCAGCAAGGACTGTTGATACGTTTCTTTGAATGATTTGAAATTCCTACACAAACATCCCCCGCCTTCTCTCCTACTTCCCCAGGGAGGTGTGGATTTGTCAGCCGAGGCCTTTTGGCTGGTTCATGCCATTCCCTCACTCAGTAATGCAGTTGCTGTGACCATGGCACTACCTACCCAAAAACCATCCCTTCATTTTCCCCTTTGCTATTACGTTTAAATGTCTGTCTGGGGTTTGGTTTGGTTTTTTTTTTGTTTGTGTTTTTCAGGCATGCAGAACAGCTTCGTAATCAATATAAATAACAGCTTTGCTGCTTCTATAACGTCCACCTTATCCCTCTTGTCTGACCTGCCACCTATCTTTTTACCATCTTCTGTTTCTGTACCCTCTACTCTTCCATGATCTATGCTTTTCTCTCGCAGAGCCCTCCCTCATCTGTTAGCTCCAATTTGTACAACTACAGTTTGTAGCAATTAGGTCCTTTTTCTATTATAGGTACATTTAGGGAACCTATTTTATAGGGTTAAATTTCAGGGTGCTGTACTGCCTTACTAAGTTCTGTTAGTGGAGGTCTGTCCTTACAGAGACCTGCAGAAAGGCCTCTTCTGGATCCCGCTTCTGTCTGACTCTTGGATCAGTTACCAAGATCCCCACCATCCTCCACCGCAAAGGTATCTTGGGCTGGATAAAAATAGCACATAAGCAAAACCCACTGAAAGCAACACCGTCCACATCAGCAAGTAGTTTGTCACAACCAGAGGGAGCAGCTGGTGCTGAAGCCCCCACATTAAACCACCTCCAAGACCCAGTCTGGCCCCCTGGGCTGAACATCTGCACCACGCATGATGTGAACCTCTCCAGAGGAACCCCGACTGGTTCGGATCCATACGTCCCCACCGTGGGCTTCACGTTCAGTTTCTTTGAAAGAAGGCTCGTCTGTACCTCTCAAAATTGCCCCAAGACCCAAACCGACGGGACATAAGCGGTGATGGTCAGGAGACCTGCTTTCAGTCTGCACTATTCCTCTGAAAAGAAGAGCCAAAAGGGGTCCGTAGCTGTAGTCGTACGATCCTCCCCATTCTGTGCGTAGGGCTTGTACAGAAACACCAAACCCTCGTCCTAGTCCCACAAGATACAGAGCAGAAAATGCTGCAGTGCAATCTCTACCGCCTGCTTCACTTCACCTAAGAGGTGGACTACGGGGTTGCACATTTATGCATTCATGAGTGTCTTTGGAAGAACAAGAGATGGAGAATCATAAGTAATTTGAATTAAGGTGGCTTAGCCAGCTGTTTATGTAAAAGCAAGGAACAGCACTCTTGCGAGACAGAAATGGCAAAAGCATTTTGGACATTATCTAAACTGCTGAGAAAAAAAAAGCTTCCAATTTTAGGTAAAATAATAGCATTCACTAGTTACTCAAAGTGATGGAACAACTTTTCAACATCAATATTCCAAGAAAATGCAATTTTTTTATCACATTACTTAAATAAAACCCAACACTAAGTAGGTGAAGTAGGAAGAATAAAGACAGACAACTTAATTTTTAAAGCAGGACCATTTTTGACTGAACTTAGCGTGCAGCTGGTTTTTTTTTTCTCTTTGGCAAGCAATTTGGTGCCTTAAAAAATACATCCTGCTTCGAACAAAATAAAGTTTCCTGTAAAAGAAAAAAAAAAAATCTTGTGAAGATACACTTGGGCCCTGAGTTTTAAAAGTCTTATAGTAGATATTAAAAAGACCTGAAGCCAAGAGCCACTGCAAAACAGAAAAAACAAATAGGCCTTTAAGAAATTAAATGGTCTGAACCTATCAAAACGCTTTTCTATTTTTCTTTCCAGATTAACGTTTCATTGAAATCAATATACATCTTCATTTTGAATAGGAAAGCGCAACTACCCTTCCAATTGCTTCTCCTTTCTGCATTAGTATTTTGTCACTTTCAAAATGTAAGGCTTAGATCAACTATAAAACCTAAGAGCAGCAGTACCATATAAAAATTAATCTAACAAAACCCCCAAAACTTAAAGGCCATCTTAAGCTTTCTTAATATTTGAAGAGTGATCTTGCTTTTTCATTTGAAGAGGTAACACAGGAGACCAACTGAAAGCCAATGTACAGGTGAGAGACCTCAAAATAACTATCACTTGTTACTGCCAGCTTCCAGGCCGAAGGACAGGGCTACCGTACACATGCCCAGCTAACACGTCCCTGGAAATTTAGCTTTAAAATTAATTGGAAATATATTTCCATATAAAATAAGATAGCGCTATTAAGCAGGCTTAGCAAGCATATAGTACATAAAGGAAAGCCCTCCCATTTCTGTTTCTGTACAGGAAAAACTTCGTATTGCAGCAATGATGCTACATGTGCCATTTAATTTGGGCAAAGCCCGCTCCCCTTACTTTAAGAACGTCCTCTTATCATTTGACTGTTTCAGACTCGCCCCTTTCATAAAATTCACGTGGAAAATAAGCACATACAAAATGAGGCAGCTCGGCATTAGCCAAGGAGATGTAACACTGAGATGCAGCTACGTGACTTCGAAAGCTTTTGGTTCTAAAATAAGGGACTCCCTGTTGTAAAAACAGTAAAAACTACCAGTGACAGAAGTGATCAGTAAGTGCTACTCAATGATCTCCAGTTACGAGAGAGGCCTCTCTCTCTCTCTCAAGAGTATACATCAGCATTTAGGGATTTAGTACTGCAACCAAGTATTTGAAAAGTCAAAAGTATCTAATTATATATCTATTAAGGCATGGTTTCTACATTACTAACCCCAAATTTGGGACCCTAAAATAATAACAACCTAACTACAGGCAGAATTTCCATGGGCTTACAGGCTTGTTTTCCTTATCCTGATCAAGCAGCCGATAGCATTGCTTTTACTGTCAAGCATGTTTGCACCACTCTCTCAAATACTTCAGCCTTCCATAATCTTTTTTTTTTTTTTTAAATATGTAACTATTGATAACTAGCAATCTTATGTGAGAAAATATACATAGTGCATTGTAGATAACAAAACAGCTCGTTAGTACAAAGGTTTTAACGTCACAAAATGTTAAAATACAATATAGTGTTACATTATCATATATACAAAGTACCTTTCAAATATGATTCTTAGTGGTTAAAAAGACATAATTCTATGAACAGTCTCAAAAAAGATACACCACAATAATTAAATGTGAATATTTTTAAGAAACTGAGTGATGTGTACGAGAATATCTTAATTCCAAACTTCCACTGTTTTAAGCAGATTATAAATGTGTAAAAATAAAGAGGGAAGGAGTTCTACATTATTATTTTAATGTTCAGAACTGACAGTGATTGAGATCAATGGTATTATGTGGCAGCATGAATCAAGCCAAAAGCACGCTTCTGCCTGCAAAATTGCATGCTTGCTACTGTACCTACAATATTGCTCTTCTACCTTTGCCTGTGATAGTAATTGAAACAATGCCTGTATTAGTTACTCCTTTTGAAAATGTTTTTAGAAGTAACAGTTTATTCATCAAGATATGAAGACATAATATTTCCATTTCTCAAATCAATGACTAGGACTCATCCCTGCTTCTTAAAAACACAGGGAAAAACCGTACAGTAAAGAGATCTCTGCCGGTACAGGTTATGGAATGGGAGCAGAGGCTTGTCCCAAACCGCGTTTGTACTAACGTACACAAAATTCGCTTCGTTGCTGCCAGATGGGTGTGCATGCAGACTTCAGTTCTGCCCTGTGCAAGGGGTGCATACCACTGTCCTTCAACCTCAGCTTTCGTCAGGTTGAGTTTTAGGCATTGCTGAAGGCTGTTGGAAAGATCCAGGAAACCTCTTTCCCCCCGCTCCGTTCAACTGTGTGTGTACCGGCTGACGTTATGTTCAGCGCACAAAGATCAGTAAAAATACACACTGAGTTTCCTTTTCATCTATTTTTGCTAAACTTTTCTTCCTGTTCTTAGAAGACACCAGACATTGGACAAACGTAGCGCCACACCTGCACTGAAGCAAACGGTACACTAACACTTACTAGTTGCCACGTGAGAATGTCTCAAGTTAGCTTGAGGCCACGGAGGCAGCCGTTACACGCTGGACGGGCTGTGCAGAAAATGGGGAAGCATCAAACAGCAAGGCTTATTTTATTAAGAAACCAGAGAAAGCAGTCATTTTTTTGTGAATCTCTCTACAGTAACTAGCTGAAGCAGGGAACAACAATTCCTTAAAGCTGACGCCCCTTTGTTCTTGCAACAGTACACAAAATCAATGACAGAGACATTCTGGGATGTACAAGGAGGACTGCCTTCACCAAAGCAGCCTTTTACTTAAATCATGGGGGTGAGCTGCTGCAGATGTTTATTTCTCTTAGCGCTGGTTACCTGAAACATTTTCAGCCATTCCTGAAGGCCTGTTGGTGGCTGCACGGATGTAATGCGGCGGCGTTGCTGTCCCTGGCCATTGGCTGCCCTCAGGTCCCCAAAAGTAGTAGGTGTGGCAGAGCATGGCACCAGCCCCGTAGTACTACGATACAAATAAAAAGTGATAGTCACATGTAAAACATTAAGGAAAATTTATAAGTCTACTGCATAAAAAAGGAAGCTAGTACAGAAGCTGCACCTCTTACTTAAAGCCTTAAATTTCATGCAAAAGCACTAACATGAAAAATTGTTCCGCTGGTAACTCAAGGGGCCGGTTCCCTCGCATTTATTCATAGATCTGCCTGTTTCTGCCACTGCAGTACTAATCCTCCAGCTAGGGGGAAAATGGGGATCACCTTCAAAGGCTGAAAAACTACCACTCTGTTAATTGGCCAGCAGGTTGTCTATAAAGATGCAGGTTTACATATTCCTTTCCTTACCAGAGTATTTCCTTTCCTTCTGGGCTGCATTTGTGCCTTCTGACTGGTGATGCAGGAAGCCAGAGCTCAGTCTCACCTGTATGTGAAATGTGCTAGTGCTGCTTCATCGCCAAACAAAAATAAAATATATCTATTTTTAGCTCTTAATATATTTTGTTGACAAAGAGCTGGTAATACCAAGCAGTTCTAGTGGCTTAGTGGTTTGCAACCGCGCTTTGAAATGCTCTATACAGTATTTTAAAGTTTGCGTGTTGATGGAGTGACACGGGAATTAAAGGGTGAGGGGGGTGAGGTGAAGAGGGAAAAGGAGCCAAAGGTGCTCCCTGAATTACAGTTTGATTTTTTCACTCTGACATGTTAAAAACCAGCTCATTCATATGGCATGGAGCTTTTAGAAGAGCTGGGATTAAGCTGCTATTGTAGGAGTTTAAAGAAATACAGCTGACTGGGTTTTCTTTTTTTTTTTAAACATAATGTAAAGTACTTCGTTCACAGAATATCAAAGTTGTATTCCCTAGCAGGAAATTTGGAACTCCAGTCGTGTTTGCACAAGCATGAAAATTTTAAATACAGCGTGGGACTCCAAAAACTGCTTTGCTTTTTGTGTGTGATAGAACTAGCTTTTTAGTAATGAGCTTTGGGGTTTTACTGACTTTTCAATGGCTACAGGAACAGCTTCAAATGATGCAAGGCAAGTTCCTTTTAATATTTATCTCATCATAATCTACAAATATTTCACTCTACTTTTCCTTGTTGCGAAGGACAATCACAGCATGTCCTAACATTTACCCAAACTGGTAAAGAAAAGTAAAGATTGGTTTGAACAGACTTACTTTCAACTGTTTGTTTTACTGAATAATAACAGAAACAGAAGCTGATATATATATATAAAAAATGTTTCACTAATAAATTATCCTCTTAATGACATCAGTTTACTGGTTTTACCTGTTATATGCAAAGAAAGTTCATCAGGCCTGTCAATTTTAGAAAGTGTCTGATCCTAGCGAAAATGGAAACAAGCAGGCACAAGAACTGCATTCATTTGCCTAAATATTATTAAATAAACTCCAAACAAACAGTTTAAAAGAAAGAGGATTGGAGGTTATTTAAGGATTTTTTTACGCCAATAACGACTCAAAATCCAAGTAAAGTCAATTGAAACTATTTTTAAAATAAAATCTGGTTTTACAGTTTACTCGTTCTCATAACCTGTACAGAGACCCAGCAGAAGGCCTGTCATTTAAGGTCCAAAATAAGGCTCTTAAAATTGGCTTATATTGGGTCTGAGCAACACATAGCCTTGAGCTTGCCCCAGTAGAACAGTTATACTTTAATTTCTGCTGCTGCAAACGGGTTCTCAGTCAAAAGCAGTTATTCAAAACTGGATCTAAAAGCCTCTTTCCTTTGACCTGAGATTAAACCACAAGATTTTTGTCCGTGCTTGATTTTTTGCTGTACACTTTTGTTCCCCTGAAACAGCCGGTCAGGTTTCTGTGGAAGCTGGGCAAGTCCAGCCGTTCCTCTGACCGGGACAGCTACGCCTGACAAAAAGTGGACTTTCTTTATTGCGGAACCGCTTACTCTTAGGGGAGCGGAGAGAACGGTGTGTCACGTGGGCAACTGGTGGCCAACAAGAGTGTTCTTCCGTCAGACTGATTTTGAAAGCCAGAGAAGCTACCAACCCGAGAGGGATGTGGGAGCTGCAACACGTGCTCCTCAGCAACAAGACATCACCTCTTCTTCTCTGCTGCAGCGTTTACACATCCCAAAAGCAACCCCGGAGCCTGTTTCCCCACGCTACCCTAACTTTTCACTCATCACCTGATAAAGCCTGCAGAGGAGGGGAAATAAAATATAAATCACTTTGGAAAGATCGATCAGTGACTGAATGACTGAACACCACTACAGTGTGTCCAGAAGAAATAACATCCCCGGACAGTTTTGGGAGGGCTGATGCTTATTGCAGGGGAAAAAAGGTAAAGCGGTGTAAATTCCAAGAGGACGGGAAGCAGCATGACAGGGATGTCACAATTGTTATGGCAACTATAGAGTAAGATCTGCAGTTGCGAGGCAAGGCGAGGCGTGCATCCAGGCTCCACCGCTGCCTCTCACGGCCGGGAGCGCTTCACCCCACAGAGCCTCTGGCCCCAAAGGCAGCACTTATTTGTGTGATCTGGTACCACTTAGGAGTAGTAAGGAAGCAGACTAGAACCCGTAATAATTTCCCATTGTGGATAACAAGTACACATGTGTTCCTGTTAAGATCAGATGGTCTCTTCTGCCTACATAAATTTCCATTCCTGTTACCATAGCAAAGTGATGCATTTGATCACAGTTTGTAACAGTCTTAGGGTTTATCGTTATGTCCCTTTTTTAAAAAACCTGATTGATTGTATTCCCAGGAACACTGCAGCCCTCGAAAACTCTCTAAGTAAATGGGCTATGTTTAGCATGAAACACAAACCTCAACCGAAGAAATGCAAGTCTGGCTACTTCATTAAAACTCATCTTCAGTTCACGTAATTTAAATTAGCTGCGCAACACACAAACACTGATACCACCCCTTCTTTACTTTACAGTGCTTTAACATTAAGAGGAGCCAAGAATCGGGATTAGCAATTGGAAAGATGGGATATATGCAAGAATCGGGATCTGGTTATCTGTTTCTGCAGTTAATTACCTTGTGTATTCTGAGACTTTGCAGGGTTTCTTTCCCAGAGAGAAAGAACGGACCTCGGAGCCATGGTCCAACTTTCTCTTCATCTGCAAGGTGAGGGAAAAGAGTAACAACAGGGATTTAGTTACATGACCAGCCTTACTTGTGCACACTTTTGTAAAATTCATCCGTTTTTACCTTTTACTTTAATACCGAATTTTAACAAAGTTGACGCAAGATTATTTAAAGCAACATTTTAGCTTACAGCTTCAACAATATCAGATACTGTTTCATATGGCACATGTACACATTGTTTCTGTTCTGGGGTCCAAAACCTATTGGAATTACATTCTTTCAATTTCCCAATTTCAAAGGTTAAAAAGCATGCGGAACTCCGGTGTGGGTTTGTTTACTAAACTGCTCTCTCTGTGTTCTCCTGGGAGGGGAGGGAAAGAACTAAACCAAATCCCTTCATTCTTTGTGTGCAGCCTCACTGCTAAGAGCCTCCTGGAAACGGTTAAATTTTAGGTAGCCTGTCTGCATTATAAACCAAATATTCATTTGAGGGCCTAAAAGAAAATAATCCAATTTTTTTCTTTTGTTTACTGTTTTATTTTAAAGTTGTACATTGAAGACACTTATAAAACTGCAGTAAAACTGACAGATTAACCGTCATTTTCACAAGAAGGGTAAGGATGAAAAACACTAAACCTCAGTCTTGAATGTCACCCGCAATTAGATATGATCAAAACCAAATAATGAGCAGGGCAGCTGCTAAAAGGGGAAGCCAGTCTGCAAAAATTACCAAAGAGATGGAAACCAGTGAAAGCCATATTTATCCAGTCAGACAAATAAAGATTACTTTCTACATATTTGGGTAATCTTTAACCACAGGCTTTGGACTCAATGAGACATACGCATGCCAAATGCAATTTCCGAGGTTTTTTGTCGGTTTTCTTTTTTTAAGATGCGATACACCGAAACACTTGAGCCAGCAGAAGGATGCTCACTGCTGTTTACAACTGTGAGCTGCAAAATGCATAAACTACCTGTGTAACAATTCAGACTTTTGGCCATTTGCTCCCTTTCTTCAAATTTGCACATTTAAGACACAGTTTTAGAAGTTGGCACCTTTCCTGCACCACGGATTTGATCTTTTTTTCTTAATGTTGCACTACAACATAGTTATTTAACCATTTGCTGTATCAGTCTACCTGCCTAAAAACCAAACACCAAAAAACCAACAGGGTCCTTAAAGCTTACGACCCATATGCTCTCGTTGGTTTTATTTTTTACTTTTGAAATATCCCTGTGGCTTTCCCTAAAAACAATTGCTGCAGACCCTGCGTTTTGCTTCGTCAGTGATTACAAAGGAAAGCTAACTAAGGTTAACTAGTCTCGTTTTCACAGGAACGTCCACAGGGCAACCCGAAGAGCTCGCCTGGTAGCCGCGTTTCCTTGCGGGTGCCTCACACGGGACACGGCACGGCATTTCACCAGACAAGCGTTCAGCCAGAACCGCCCCGAGCGCCGCCGAAACACTGGCCTCACCCTCGCCGCTTCCCCACGCCCCGGGCAGGGCAGGGCAGGGCAGCCCCCCGCGCGCCCCCCAAGAAAACCAGTTGTAAGCATCCCTGGAAAACAGCAGATACCATCTTTTATGCCTGCGCTAGACGAGCGAGCCATCAAAATCACCGGAAGCATACATAGGATGTTTGAGCCTGAATTTCAGGGCTTGATGATAGACTTTTCAGAAAGGATTTTTCCTGTTCAAGGCACATTTTTCTCTCCAGCTTGCCTTTCTGAGAGGTTATCATCATCTCCATCGTATTCCTCTTCTGCTTCTCGTGAGAGGGAGAGACGCAGTTTTCCGAAAGCACACCTTAAAAATAGCAAGCGTGAAGCCTGCAGTAGAATTAGCAGCTATACTGATTTACTCTTTGGCATTAGCAAAGAAAACAATATGCGGTTCTCTACACCGCTGCCCCATAATGATTTCACCCATTTCTTTTGGCAGGGCTTTTTTCAGGTATTTTAGGGAACTTCCTTATGCGGGCCACCACACACACGGACTTTCAGCATCTCCAAAGGTGCTAAGTAAAATACACATTCAAACCCGTCGTCTCCCATACAGAGAAGATAAAACTTTCTCTACAGCAGGGAGGTCTAGCGACAGGATTCAGGCGTCACTAAGGTATCAGTGTAGCCAAAAAACACAAGCCGCCGAGCAAACGTCCCCGTCAATATGCAATCTGTCGCTAAGAAGACACAATTCCTGTAGACAACGTTTATTTATCCTAACAATTGAGATAGCGGTACACTTGAAATGAGAAATAATAAATAAAGGCAGAAATAAATAAAATTTAAAATGAAAAAGGGAAGGGGCAGCAAACTGTGTTCCGCATCCCCGCCCGCCGCCGGGGCTGGCAGCTCTCCCCGGCAGAGACGGAGGCTGAGGCTGCAGCTCCAGCTCCTCCAGCTCCAGCTCCGGCTCCAGCCCCGCCGACGGCACGTTCCCGCCCGCCGACCGGCGCCGCGGAGCGGCAGCGCGGAAGACGCGCGGGGCACGCACCATCCATCCGTCCATCCATCCATCCATCTTCCTCCCCCCCGTCCCTCTCTCCCTCCCTCCCCCCTTCCGCGGGCGCGCAGCCGGGCCGGGCGGGGGGGTCCACTCACTTTATAGAAGATCATCTTGAGGGTGCCGTAGAAGCCCATGGTGTCGGCGCGCTTCCCCTTGCGCGGCTGCGGCGCCCCGCGGGCCCGGCGGCCGGGCAGGCGCTGGCAGTACAGCCCCTTCTCCGGCAGGTAGGTCACCGCCTCCCGCGCAGACATGCTCGGGCACGGCGGGCGGCGGCGGCGCGGCTCGCCTCGGCCCTGCCCTGCCCTGCGCCGAGCCC
>VZSF01005014.1:489752-605657 GCA_013398295.1 Chionis minor
AGCCCTCGCTCTATTCCCCCAGTGCCACAGGCTTCACGGTTTTCCAAGCGGGAGCAAAACAAGCTCATTTCCACTAATTATAATTACGCCCTCGCCCTCGGCGAGCCTGGCTGGACACGGACATGATTGCATTCCGTGGACGGACGCAAATTAGTCCTTCAAAAGTGCAGTTAATTTTAGAATAATTCGAAATACGCTGCAGTTTTGCTGGGGAAAAACATGCTGAAATACCCTCTATTGGCTAAACAATAGAATAAACGGGGTTTGAGGATTTAGGAGTTGAAAGACCCGAATCCCACAATTATGTAATATACATTAAAATATTAATTCACAGCATAGCAGCGGTGAAGCTGTGAAACGCAGGAGCAGGTCCAGGGTTTCCCCGGAATGCAGGCAGCCTTCCCCACGCACCTGGAACAGCCTGCGCACACACACGCTCCCCTCGCTGCTGAAAGACAACCCGCAGGCGACACCAAGCCATCTTAGCTCGGTCTTCAAACACAAATCCTATGGAGGCTTCTCACCTACGTCTCAGGGAAAGCATAAGGAAAGCCCTGGGTGATTACTTGTGAGAGAACGCTCCTTTTCTGGTCATTTCCTACTCGGTGCACATCAACAAATCTGTCCAATTCACCCTGAACAGTTTGATTCAAGGGCACTAAAGTTCCTGACATATGGCTGGGCTCTCAGACAGACACCTGCATCCAGCACAGCAGCTAGGCAGCCCTTTTCTTTTTTTTTCTTTTTTAGTTTCTATACAGACAGCTCAAATAAGACACTCCAGCTTCTGCAATTTTTCCTTTTTTTTTTTTTTCCCCTCCCCCTCTCCCACAAAGTTTTCTGCCCAAGTTCAGAGCAGAGCAGACCCAGAACATGATCTGAAGCTGCAATGTTCCCCTGTAATTTTCCTGAGGTGCAGTGGGAGCGGGAGGCGCTCAGCAGCCCTCCGGATCCAGGCACTCAAACAGAAGCAAACATGCAGTCAGCTCCTGTTGACGTGAGGGGAAACCACCTTTTTCTTTACCACCCAAAACGGTACAAAAGAAGTAGAAAAAAGAAAAAACATCTAAAGGAGTGGAATTACTTTCTCTAAAACGCATCAGCTTCCTCATTAGTACTTTAAAAAACTCCTCATACCTATTATTACTTTATAACAGCTAAAGGTGCCAGGTGTTAGCACGCTCAGATAAGGCAAAATCACTACCCCCATAGCACACAAGAGCCTGCTTCTGTACGGTTTTACATTTCTCCCATCCAACACCGAGTCCTCCTAGTCTTTTTCCTCTCCCAGCAAAAATGGTTCTGCCCATCAAATCTTGGCATTTATGCCATTATCCATTAAACTGCAGTGCTGTATATTTTATGAGAACAAAATGGTCTTGAGTTGACTTCATACCTCAGATACGAGCAGAGCTGTACACGTCCCGGGAGACTATTACTGTCTTCCTTTGCTAGCACATCACACGCAAAGGGGAAGGGGGGGGGGGAAACATAGGCTGCATATACACATTAAATAATCACAGGAAGCAAATTAAGACCCAAATCATCAGAGTAAGAAAGAATTTGAACATTATCGCTGCGGGGATTTAGAATTACTTTATACACATGCATGCATAATGCCCTGTAACGTTCAGAGCTCCCTCTGCCCCTTTTCCAGTCGGGGAGTGCACTCCATGCAGAGGGGGGGCGACAGCTACTCTTCTTTCAGCCCTGCAGCGGGCACTCCTGGGAAACCCGCGGGCACCAGCCTCTCCCCCGGCCCAAAGGCAAGCGGCACCTCCCGGCAGAACTAGACGTATCTTTTGAACAAAACGCACTTCGCAATAAGCAGTCAATGAGCTGAATAATAATTAGAAATTACTATTTTCCTCTCTTTCGGAGTACTACTATTGCCGATTCCTTCTCTTTAGATAGTGATTGGAAAATATTCTCTCATGGTAAAAACCCAGCAACTTAACTGCTAATCCCTTCGCCTGAGTCAGGACCCACGCGGTAACCCCAACAATCATTTGCTAGTGGTAGAAAACTTGGTATTTTGGGTATTTATTCTGCACGAAAGGTTTGGGGTTTTTCCTAATTTTAGATACAGATACCACAGAAAGATTTTGTCATTTGAACAGTGACCATCTTTCATCTTGCAGTCTGCCTTTCTCAGAGCGAGACAAAAATTGCATATGGATATGGGTCTGGCTCTCGTTTATTTAGTATTTTTCTCTATAGTAGTATCACTTTTGATTCTCTACAGATAAAAGGTCATCCTCTCCACCTCAAATTAAGTTTCATAGTCTCTGGGTAGTTGCAGGACTACTCTAGCTGGGTGTCTGCTCTTCCCCAACATGCCTAACCGCAACCTGGGCTCTCTGTAGTCAATGGAGAGGAAGATGCTCCACCAGAGGCTAAAGGCACTTACTGCGAGGCTCCCGCTCTAAATTACTGTCTAGAAAGGGCTCCCTCTCTCACCCTTGACTTTGAGAACTCCGCTGTCCTCAGAAAAGTTTAGTGTCATGAATACATCGCACTCTCAATTGTAAGAAATTAGTCAAAGCCTCGCAAAAGTAGTGGGGAACTGCCCAACCCGGGAAGACTGAGCAGGACTGCAGGTCATGCAGCTTCACTCGGCATCTTCCTGGAAAATACAGCGGTGGAGGAATAAGACCCCAACCCTTCAGATGCTTTTGAGAGCCCGACAGCAAGTAGCGGAGATGATGCACTCGTTTACAACTCTACTGACATTTGCAATAATATTCATCGCAGTAACTTAATACGCTCTAAGAATACTTACTTAATGGTATAAAGTAAATGCTCATCACAAATTAAGGCACATTGAGGAAGACTATAGTTTATAAAGCAATGTTAAAAGAAAAATCAGAAGTTGCCGTGTTTCTTTCCCTATTTGATGCGTGTGTGTATATATATTCACCTCCAAAGATTGGTTTTATTTTGTTTAAGCTGAAGATAATTTTTCAGGTTTTTAAAAACCACAAACAGCATACAATTCATGACATTTAGAAAAATGTCTACACCAAAATTACATGGTTTCCAGTGGACACAAGTCCAATCTTATTTCCCATCAGTACTGCCAGCTCTTAATTAATAAAAATTCACACCATCCAATTCTTTTCCTGTTGGCAACATTTCTAGCACCTTTACCAGTTTGTCATGTGGCATGCTGTAATTAAGACCGTCTATTACTTCTAATGAAAGACTAGAATGAATTACAGAAATCACCCGCAGAGCTATATAATCCCCAGAAGAACAGAGATTACAGTGGAACAGACCAAAGAAGCAACATTTTTGGTTTTTTGGTCGGAGAAACATTTTTAAGCGGAGAGACCACAGGCTGGTCTGGCCGTGGTAGTGGCCAGTCAGCATTTTAGAAGTACGCCGGTGCTTAAACCATGGAATGCAAAAACTGTAACTGGCATTTCACATACACATACGTGCGTTAGGAGCATAATGTGTGCAGGAGGAACTGTGGAGCAATATGGTTTGGTATCTCCATTAATATTGGTAAATGCATCATTCAAGACAGTGCCAGAAGGGATTCTGTGCACTCTGCACATTTAGCAGACGTTTAGCAGACTGACTCCTTTAGAAACATTTCAGAGGGATTTTTGTGTGTCGTCTAATAGGATTGCGGTTTTTTTCCGCCCAGGAAACCAAACGCTCTTATCAAATGGGGCCAAACCCTTAGCTGCACAAGATTTACCCTGGAAACAGCAAAGACAACTCGGGAAGGACAATCACGCTTAGTTATTTTCCCCTTTCTCAAATTTGGACCCGCTTAGGTTTTAAACACTTCCCTTCTGCTTGGTAATCTAGTTAGGGCAGCTGCAGCAGCCAGCGCTTTGTCTTCTATATTCGACCTCTTCATCCGACCACATCCTTCATTTAATTTGCCAAATGCTGCCATTCAGGCAAGAATCTAGCCCCATAGAGAGGTACTTCTGCCATCTGCTTTAGACATTTAACTGCAGCTTAGCTTAGCACACCTACATTTAAAAGCCCAAGTTCCCCATTCAGTCAATGAGAAAGGCAGATGCAAGAGCCCAACTTGTATAAAGTTTCAGAAGATGAGAAAAAAAAATCCCGTATGATAGCAAGTGTTAAACATGTTCCAAATCACTGCAGGGCAGGCCTTTCCTCTACGGAAGGGCACCAGTATAATTATCAGGTATTTTTCTTTTTGAACATACTATGAAATGAAACAAGTGACCCACTGGGATCTTGGAAATCCCATGTTCTCGTAGTTTCTCCTGGTTCAGCTGCAATGACCTTAAGGTTGTTACTAATTTAAGACTTACTAGCGTGCATCCTAGGTGCTGAGCTGGAGCAATTTTATGGGTAAACTCTACACTTGCAGGCAGGACAAGACAAAGTTTTAGGACACTGACATATTAAGGAAAAGTGGTATTTTGATAACAGGCAAAGTTCAAGGGCACAATGTGTGAAGAACCTTATCACATAGGTGTAACCGTGTGTTTGTGTAGAATATACAATTAGTATTGATGCAACAGAACAGGCTTGAAGAAATGAATTTAAGTGCACTAGTTTGTGACCCGCAGCTGCTACGCTCCGTGTATGAAGGAAGAACAAGTGCAACTTGGCTCCCTAAAAGCAGTTTAGATGGAAGAATTTCCTCTCAATTTACTTATAATGCCTGCAGCAGGCTTAGAGAGCTCCATTCCAGCACGTTTGCCTCAACATAGTTACAGAAAGAAATTGAAGCTTATGATCTTATGTAGTACAAGTCAAACACAATCTTGAACATTGCAGCGAGCACTGATCGGCAGCTTACTGATCAATGAAACGTTTTCATAGTATTGATGAACTTCAGGTTTGGGATAAAGCAGGGAAAGCAACAGGAACTCTATTATGGGAAGAAGAACACATGGAGGCACTACAGTAAATTGCATGAAGTCTTCTAAAGCTTACTTAAATGGAGTGGAGAATACATGTTACAAAGTATGATAGGTACTTCTGAATTGTTTTACTAATTGCATAATGCTTCTTGGCAAAGCATTTTGAAGACTGCTTTCAAACTGAAATTTCCCACACATTATTCTTCTTTATTTCCATGCAAAATAAGGCACTGTAGTTAAACAAAATCGTAAATAGCCTCTAAGCCTTCTTTTTGCAGGGAAAGAAAAAGGCATAGATAGCAACTAAAAAATCAGATCAATATTTATTAATGAATCCCGATTTTATCAGAATAGGATGAACTTTGACTATAAATACCATTTTAAAGGTATATATCTGTAGCAGAGGTTTCCCATAAACCACTCCAACATTTGCCTTTTAAAAAAAAATATTAAGTTTTCAATATACTGTGATAGGATTCAAAAGGCGTGCTAGTTAATGGCCGCAAAAATAGCTTTGAAGAGGATGTATGCAGGAAGTGTATGTAAAAGACTTCAGCGTTGGATGTTTAGAATAAACTTCAAATTATGTTTTAAGAGCAGGGAGATTGCAAAGACAGGCTTAATGCAGTATGGCATCGCGGTGTCTCCAGCAGAGCAGAACTCCCCTCTGAAGGTCATACTTCCTGTCCTCTTTGTTGGTTGCCTGTAGTTGGGCACAGAACTTGCAACATATGCTTCGATGCTTAGGTTATTTTTAAAGGAGTACAGCCAAAGCTGTCATACACCCATGCGCTCTTTCTTGGTGGCAACACCAGCTTAAGAATGTCCCAGTATCACCTGCTCATTCCCATCCCCGCATGGTGCTCGCCCTTATTTCTTGCAGGCGAATGTCTGTAGAAACGCTCTGTGAGTGAAACAGATTCATTAACTGATGTGGGGTGAGGGGAAATAATTTTAAGCTTTTTCCTTTGGGGTTTTTTCTTAGAACCAGTTACTGGTTTAATTTTCCACCGTGCCTTCACAAACAACTGAGCCAGCAGAAGCAAATGAGCAATTCACAGGCAGGGCACAAACTTCTTGAGCCAGCTACACCACTGAGAAAACGGTGCGAGGAACTGTGACCCGAGTGTCCCACGCAGAGAGCATAAGCCTATTATTTACACCTGGAGGCACCGCTCTCTTGGCGATAGTTTGATGTGCATTTAAGCCAGCACAGCCACTGAAAAGAAAGCAGTCTCTGCATCCGCGGCTGCCCTTGGCCATTCATTTCCACCCTTGCGTCACCTCAGGTGTGCCACCACAGCCGTCATTTTGTGGCTTTGTGGTCAACCAGGGTGGCAACTGACCGAGGGACATTGGGGTTTTTTTGCTATTTGCTATTTTTCGCTATTTTTCAGCCAGGTCAGATTCCCCACCTCCCTCACTGCATGGCCATGCAGGTGTCTGTGCCAGCATAGCAAAAAGGAGAGCAGGCTGTACCTCTTAACTTCCCCAAGCCCCCAGAAGAGCTACCTTAAATGCTTGCCAAACTACAGCCTTTGGTGAAATGTCAAAGAACTGGGGTCTAGGCTTTGTCCTCACAGCCCGGAGGGCTTATTGTGACCACAGAGTGACTTATTTGCACTGGAAAACATACTTAAGTTGCTGTCAAATAGAAATGAACACTTAAATATTTAAGTTTTACCGTAAGACAAGCACAACAAGGTGAACCACAGGCAGGAGGTATAATGTCAACCTTCCTTAAACGTGTCATGTTAAAACTCCAGGGAGCTTATCTCATTAAAACTGTATATTATTTCACTGGAAAAAAACCACAACCAAACCACCAAAACATTTTCTTCCCAAAGCATTTTTTTCTTGTTAAAGAAAAAGATAAGCGAAAACAAAAACATCAGTGGAGCTGCGCTTCACATTGCTTTTAACTCCCTGTGACACTAACCCCATGCAAGATTCCTATAGAGAAATCTTGTGCGGTTTGTTTTAAAACTGGCAATATTATCATATAACAACCATTTTTCATAATGCATATTCATAAGGAGCAGAGTTAAGGTTGCTAATGCAACCTGCACTTTCATGTACTTGACTGCTTTCCGTGCAACAGGAACATTATGAGTTGCTTTTCTGTGTTTTGTTTCTGCACAGTATTGTTACACATTTTTCAAAGGAGTAAGAAGGTATTACATGTAAGGCATCTTGCAAAACATTCACTAATGGCGGCAGATCTCCATGAGAACTGCGTCTCCATTCATTGTGCTCCTATTAAAGTTAACTGTAATCTATTTATTATATCATTAAACTTAATATATTGTAAGATGAATTCTATTTATAGATGCAGTAATAGCTGTGCTAATCACTCAAGTTCACATTGAGCAGGGCCGTGCTTCTGCCTGAGACGCCATAACAGTTGCTTCAGAGACCCAAGTACAGTCCTCAATTTCCCGAAGAGGTGACCTTGCGCGCTCCCAGCCTGCGCAAGCCCCCGCGGCACGGCCCAGGTGGCAGCGGCCAGCAGCCGGGTGTCACCCTGCCCCGTGGCACAGCCCAGGCCCTGCGACCCGCTGGCACCCACCCTCGCTCTGCGGAGGAAGCTGGCACCACGCATCCCATCTGGGTTCCTCCCTTGGCCCGTTCTTCTCCCGGATATCCTGACGCTGAAGCCAAGGGCAGCGGCTGCCACGCCAGCAGCCACTCGGGCACACGGTATTCAGTTTGGGGCAATATGAAGACAGCAGTCCCCATCTTACTCCTTGGGTGCTTATATAGTCATTTGCTAAAATACCACCCCCAGGCTCCATTTTTAGTAAATATATCTTATATTCTCGTTACAGTAATTTCACAGATTCTGCCTGCGACATAGTCCATAACATTAGAAAATCATGCACTTGAGACTGTTCTTAAATCCTACCATAAGTGCACAAACCACAAGCCCTTCTTGACGATCAACAGATGACAACCACAATACAAAAAAAAAACAACCCACCCCCAACCCTAATAGGGATCAGTTCCTTTTTGCAATATTTCAACCATAGAGCTGAGTTGGTTTTGTTTATATTGACAAGAATGTTTCCAAATTGGTGAAGCGTGCATTTCTGCCTTTGAACACAAGCGGTCAAACTGTTTTCACTCAAATATAAGCAGGTTGGGAAATCACCTTTGTACAGAAAAAGAAAAGTCTGCTTGGACTTGGAAGGCTTTCCAAAAATGTCTGTTCTTTGCACTGAATACAAATAGAGCACTGGTATCTGCTGCCTGTTTCCTGTTAAATTTTCCATTTTTATTTTCTTCAGAGATAGCTTAATTTTGATTGCCAAGAGAAGTGCCTATTTATCTGGCATAATCTATAGAAATCTATTTACAAAATAGTTTCTGTCCCTCATTTGTGGTATGTGAGGATGATAATGCGTTAGCGGTGAGCCTTTAGGCTACAGGCAGAAGAATTCCTGGCATTATGAATTATACCAGAAGGATTTAGGAAGAATTTGAAGAAAAAACTATTAAAAATGTGAAATCTCTCTTCCTGCCTACGTTACCTGAAGAGAGTATAAAGGTTACAAAACCAAGCATTCAAAGGAGTTTGAAATGACAGGTGTAAGATGCTGTTACTCCTAAAAAGCTGCTTACCAAGACATCCCCGTGCATGGCGCATACTAAATAAAACACAGATTCTGTGGCAAAAACAGCATCTGAGGTTGTAATTTAAGACACATCATTACCTACTTGTGCACCTGCATCTACCCACTTGCGCACATGCAACAAGTTTGCAAAGGCAAAAACCCATGAACATTTTCAGCATGGCATCCCGGTAGGATTTAATAACATCAAGGCAATTTAATTCAACAAGGAGAGGTGTGTCTGGGTAGTAGGACAGAGAGGGTATTTGGCTTTCCTCCCCCAATACTAGACCACATCTGCGGAGCAGCTGGAAGTAGCCACTCCAGGGAAGACGCAGCTCTGCCCAGGTTGCCTTTGGCTACAGCATTTTGGGTGAGCCCAGGGGAAGGGTGCAGGTCAGTCTGGTCAGCGCTATGACCTGGTGGGACACAGGCTCCTCACAGCCCAAAGTGCCTCTGGTACATGCAAATGGACATTTTTCTACGACACATAATGCCTTAATGATGGCAGTGGTTATAAAGGGCACAATTACACATTATACCTCCTTGATCCACCTTCCTTTTCTCACCACAACCCATGCCTATGGCAGAGCAGAGAAAGGGATTTACCTTCCACAAACCCTCATGATTTATTGCCATGACAACTCTCCCCTCTCCGGAGGTCTGGGGGAGCCACAACGTGAGCTGGTTTCTCCGGAGTACATTCTTCGGGCCACAGGGGAATCATGCCAAACCTTTGCACAGCAGAAAGGAATGCCAGGCATGCTGGGGTCACACCAGATGCTTTGAAGCCTCACTCACCCACTGTCATTAACCTTATGCTGAGCAATTTCACGTCAAAAGGGGCTACAGGCGGAGCGAGCATGCCAGCAAACCTGCCCTATCTAAACAAACTCTTCCCTGAACAGGTGCTTCCAGTCTAGAAACCATACAACACGCTTGCCTGCCTCTACAAGAGACATAGCACTGCATAATTTAGGGTACGTAGTCCCTCATCCAGACAAGAGGGATGGGAATTGTTAATCAAAATTTTTTCTTTTTTTTCCCCCAGCGAATCTAGCATTATTTAGGTAGGATTAGAGATAGATACCTCTAATACATTCGAGCCCAGAACAGATATTTATAACAGACATCTGTCATAGAACGCAAAAAGTATGAAATAAGGTGGCACATTTCACAGAGTTTCAGAGATATTTTCAAACAGTGCTACCTGTATGAAACCTAAGAACCCCAGCATGAAAAAAGAAAACGGCCATACCCATCCACTGTTGTGGATCCACTTCTTTTGCGAAACCATTTTGTTCAGTAAATGCTTATAATCCCTTTATCATGTTATAATATTTATACTTGAATTAAAAAATTACAAGTCAAAACCCACCATTTCTACCCTCAAGGAAACTGCATATTGCAACCTTTACATAACCTCAGACATCACATACTTAACCATTTCTCCAAAACTTCTGTCAACTTGCCAGTTCAGTGTGATGCAACTGATGCACTCCCCAAACCAATCTATTCACTGTGGGATAAACAGCAAGTCAGTCATCTAAATTCCTGGGTTTTGAAACTAACAATTTCTTTATTTATATACAGGATGGAGCAAATTAGAGATTTCACAAATTTTTGGCTTGCTGTTCCATTCACTTGTAACCACAAAATTAGATGGCAACCATGGTTTTAAAGTTTGTAATATTATGGATTCTCTTAGCATTTCACAAATCCAATTACTGAAGGAAAAGTAGTCCATCTAATGTTACCGACTTACCAAAAAAAAAAAAAAAAAAAGAAAACAAAGAAAAAATTTANCAATGAAATACTACGAAGCAAAATGTCTAGGAATGCTCCAAGTCACCAATGTGGCCAGCTGTATGGGGAAGTTTATTCTTTGCATCTTAAACTATTTTATTACTCTAGAAAGATGCAAAGTATTATAAACTATTATTTGAAATTAGTACACAAGAAGAGGGATTAAAGATGCTGCAATAACGCCTGTGCAAACGTATGTCCTAATTCCTATTCCTTCTCTTTTGCTGAAAGCAACTGCTAAAGCATGTTATTAGCTATAAGATTGCTAAAGTGATGCCAGCAATGTTCTGACAAATCTCTAGGGGTTTTTTTGCCCACTTTCCTTTTATTATCATATTCCATCTCTAATATTCAATCAGTGCCAAACTGGTTTATGTATGCCAATCTTTCCCACAGAAATGGAAAAAGAAACCCTGCTATATGTCGTAGGCCTGCTGATGTGACAGAGAGAGACTGAATGGAAGTGGGAAAGGGAGGCAGGAGGGAGGAGTATGAGCGCACCAGTCTGCAGTCTGGTATTTAGCAGAAGTCCCAGTTTTCTGATCAGAAAGTTGGCAAAAATCGAAGTGCAGAGTACTGTTAGGCTCCTTGTAATTTAACCTTCAGCACAAGCTTCACACATCGTGTGGTCTCTTCCCTTTAGTCTAATTCCATATGCAGAACAAACTAGCGCCTTGAAAACCGGCCAGATCTGAATAATCCCTGTTTTACTATCTACCTCCAACAAAACGTGCTACAAGCCACTGACCACATCATTCACTTATCAACCCAAATTTAAATCTCTATGCAGTTATTTAAATACACTTCCAGTTGTTAGCTGAATTCCCCCTTGGGACAAGATTTGAAAACGTTCACTTTTGTCCCATGTAAAAACATAGACAATGTTAAGGAATATTTGATTAAAAAGAAAATTCTGGGAAGAACTCATTCGCTGCTTGTAAATATATTTCCTCATTAAAATTTGATAAAAACAGTCTTAATGGAATACTACAACCTCATTCATGCTTTTGAATAAAGTGATTTAAATTGGCAAGAACAAAGTTTAAATACACTTTCTCCCAGCTAACTGTCGACAGCTTTTTTACGGCCTGTAGGGACAGGTATGACTCATGCCTGTGCTGTTCTTCAAAAACTATTTTAAAATGCAGATTTTTTTTTTTCCACTGGTCTATTGTGCTTTACAAGTAACTGCAAACTGAAAGAGAATAAAATTAGAAGGCAGACCACTATCACCAGAGGGATTAGAAACTCCTAGGCTATGTTGATTCAAAAAGCTGAATTGGTTGACCAATACGAGGGACTCCTTTATGTTGGTTCCTACTAGATTTCTGGCAAACTTCACTGAAAGTCTCTCCTGGTTACAAATTATGTAAAATCGCTGTGTTTGGGAACAGCGGGTGGTCTCCGGATTTGCATGCCACATTACACTGAGCAATGCTCCTACTCTCTGGTACACAAGAATGAAAAAAATGAAGGTGTCCATCCTAACCTAAGTCAGTCAGCACAAAAATGCTACCTGGTCACAAGTCACTTGGCATTTGGTGTTTTTTTAAACCAACAACTGTAGCAACAGTCTTTTCATTTGGCTTATGAAAAGTACACTAATATTTACTGATTCTGATTAACACAAAGTAAGTCTGGCAGAAAGCTAATTTAAGAAGGAATCCAACAGCCTCGAGTTTAGGCTGAGCAATCAACCTGCCACGGAAAACAGCAGAAGATACTAACCTCCCCTGTAATTCAGAGCAGCACTTTAGGCACTGCAGACTACTGGGTTAAAAGCTAAAACAATAAGCTACATTTCAACTTGAGATAGGGATGTCAGTCTCCTTATCAGTACAGTCCTTCAGAGAGTCCTCTGAAATCTGCTTTCTTTTAGACAGACAAGCCTCAAATCTGTGGCAAGATGTGTGGGCTACTCAGCAGTGAAAAGCCACCGACTAGGTACTCTCAGAGTACCATTTCAATAACTGGAAAATCTAAATAGGCTTTGTGCTTCTTTATGCAAAATACCACGGGGAAAAAAAACGCTAAGTGCTTAATTTGCCATATCACAGAGTAAAGTTAAATATCTCTCAGCAGGTGAGGACACCAAGAAGCAAAAACGTTTACGCTAACTGGGATTCCTTCACTTCTCTGTTTGTTATAACTAGTTGCATTACTATGTTACATGCATCTGGTTTAAGAATGGATTATTTTTTTTTTCCTTTTACAGCAGGTGGACAGTGGGACATTTTGTGTTGCACTCTGAAGAGCTGGAGAAGTGTGAATAGTGAACTGGGTTAGCTGTTCAGAGAAAAGAGGAAGACTCGGCCAGACCTGCATTGATCTAAAGCATGGGTCAACAGTTCCAAGACACGGAAAACCCAATTCATTTCCCATTTTCAAGTTCCAGGGGACATCTTTTACAATCTAAAAGGTATTTGTTTTGAAGAGCTGTGATCCTAAAGCTGTTCTCTAAGCAGAGGCAGTGTACATCAAGGTTAAAGAGATGGCTGTAGCAAAAGAAATCTCATCTCAGAAGAAAAAAACCATGAGAAAGGCAATTATAATGGCCCCTCCACCCCCACAAAACCTATACTTTTTTGGTTGCAACAGAAAGTGGAACTCTAACTTAGGAGTTCAGGAGATGCCCAAGTATGAGAGAATGGGGGTACCAGCCTGAGGAGCAGTCGTAAAGGCTGTGAGAACAATGAGCAGGCCAAATCCAACCCTCTCTGTCCTTTTGAAGGCTATTTTCTTTATCTGCATCTGGCAGTTTGGTATTAGTTTTATAGCTACCTAAATATGCAAATAAGCAAGCAAAGTGTCTGCAACTCCTAAGGAGAATTTGTGCTCAAGGATACGTAATACCTACAGAGATCCCAATGAGTGGTTCAAATACAGTTAAACCTTTTCTCTCTACCGAGGTACCGTCAGACTTAGTACTTGATGAAACAGGAACAGGTAACTGGTCTCCAAACAAGACCACACCACACCACGCAACCAGCCTGCTGATGCTGTCAAGAAGTGTTTTGAGGGTAGTTTGAAATTACACAGACAAAGGCTGCTGCGGTATCATCCAGCTGGGCCCCTGTCACATATCTAGCTTATGTTCTCTAAGTTGGAACAGTAATATCTATATCTGAACAAATCTGGTCCTGCCCAATGAAAACCTCAGCCTGAAAGAAATGATCAACTGATTGCCTCCAGACAACACAAGAATTTCAGGAATGCAAATTAATCATTTTATACCCCCGACAGGTCTTTCTAAACCTTCTACCAGTTCTTCCAGCTTTTCATCTTCCCAAAACAAAACCACAGTTCTCAGAAATGCTCTGGAAGAGCACACGGCTAAGAAAAGATTTCCCAGTGCTCAGATGCTAAGCCCCCTCCCCCCAGCATTAGTGTCTTCAAAATGTTTTTAAATGAAAGGGAAAAGAGGAGCAGCTTGCAGTACTTTCCATATAATGCAATTATACAACCTTTTATCTGTATGGATCCCAGCACGGAATTGCATTATTCCTTTCGAGGCCTTTGGGAATGAGGTGAGAATATTATCTTGATCTGCATTAAACTAGTAACAGAATTGAGTATATTTGCTTCTTCATGTTAAACTAATTTTAAGGAGCTCCTAATACATTTGTTAGCACTTTTTGGGAGTGATCTCGAAGCTGGAAAGGAAGAGAACAGATAGCTCAATGTGTATAATAATGGCTTGACAAATAACATCAATATTCCCTGTAATAAGATCGCCCTTTCAAATTAAGAAATGCTTAGAGATATGGTAGAGACTCCAGCTCAGTGGGACCGAATGGAGCGAGGGGCCCACAAGCTGAGGGCTTCACCAACCTAAAGGAGGAAAGAACTGAAAACTTGGCTAGGAAGCAGGCTGTTTCTTCATGTTGCTATTTCCACCTTTTATTTGTAAAGAAACCCTGCGGCAATGGCTGGGAACAGCAAGTCTACAAGTGCACACTCTCCATATTAATGCCTCTATACAGACCAGAGAGGATGCCTTTAGACTACTGCAGCTGACAAGAAAATAAATGTTTTAGAAGAGGAGGATACCGTGATTTTCCCAGTTCAAAATCCATTTTCAAATCTATGGGAAGATGACCACTGACAATCAAACATTTTCTGCATCAAGAACAATCCTAGACCAGAGGTCTATCTAATCCAGAAACATTCCTTGTGCCTACTGCTATCTCCTCCTAATGAAATGCCCGCACTCCTCTGCAGATTTTCCTCACTCTAAGACAGGGGCCGAGCGTACCTTTCATAAGCTTTTCTGAAAGAAACTAGTCAAAACCAATTCTCAACATGGAAAGCCATGGGCATACCCTCTTCTGGATATAGCTGTACCAAAGGAGAGGTTACTCTTCCCTCCTTAACCTATTTCAGTCAGTGAGTCAAGCTGGCTTATACAACTATATATAGTAGCAGATCTTTGGCAATAAACGCAGTTTTTTCCCCTTAAACAGGCTAAGAAGCGATGACATGAGCAGCTGAAGTGGCTGATCTGAAACAGCAGAAGTCTGCTGGCAGGATGCATGACAAATACCTGCAAGTAGCCTGAAGGGTGGCAGTTTATTCAGCCAACATAGCTGAGATGGAAGATCACATGTTCGCAGCACCAACTGGTCAGACTCACAGAAGCCAAAATACATTGGATCCCCTATTGGCAGAATAAGTGATGCGGATTCATCGGGAGCTCATGGTACTCCCAGGATCTGAATTGAGATCTTATAACCCCATATTACTGTTGCTTTAACCATTAAAAGTCCCTCAATCTGATACATGCAAAAAGTGGCAGTATTGACTTTCAAGAGTGACCCTCTTTGAGAAATTCTAGAGGTAAATGACTTAATCCAACATCTAGAGATCTGCTGTGAAATTCAGTTCTGTTTGCTATCCATTGTTGCAGTTACAGGACCTTCTTCTGCACTGGCAGTCCCAGCTCATTCACACACACACAAAATACCTGCCCTATTATGTGATGGGGCAGGCCGAGGCGTCTGTTCCACAAGTGCTTTGAACAGACAGATACACAGATAGCATTGCTAAAACACTTTTCGTTTATTCAGTTCAAAAGCCAACTTAGCTGAGTAAACAAGTCTTTGGTCTAATTTATCTTTTTCTTTTTTTTTTTTTTTTTAAAGGACTCCAGAGTTCTGTTTCTACTGCTGCTACATGCAACTTTATGGAACATCTCTTGGCTCTGGGAAGGGAAAACTACAGTAACCTACGCACAGGACAGATATACAAGAGCCTATGTTCTGTTAAGACTTGCATGTTAGTAAATATACGTGGAATCAGCTCCTAGATAGCTAACAGCAAACAGTTGCAGTGAAGACCTGAATTCATGGTCCCTTGCTTTCTCAGTTTATGACACAGGTTGGAGAAGCAGTGAGAAACAGCAGCACAAGGTTCAATACACACTAGCAGATAAAGTATAAACTTTTCAGAGACCCTGGGTACGTGCTCTGAAGCCCACTCCACAACGATTGCCTTACTATCGCTCAGGCCAACTAAATGAAATCTCACTTTCATTCTGCAGGCATGAAATGATACATCAGAGAAACAAACTCTATTAACTTTTTATTGATGTGTTTTGGAAGCCTTTTTGGTTTCACTGGATGGAAAGGTTTTCCAGTGAAAACGAAGTCATTCTGCTCAGATATTATTCATAACGTGCATTTGCACCTACATAAAAGTTTCAATTTCAAAACCAACTGATTTTTATTAAGGAAGGCATGTACTTCAAATCCATTGATGAAATATCTACAGCGTCTTCAAATCACACATTTCCTTCACCGCCTTCTACAGACCTCGTTCGTACTGCCATGCCAATTCACGAGATGTTTTTACTGCAGAGCCCTTGCTCCTGCTATACTGACGCCAACAGAGCACCCCTAAGGCCGCGACTACCCTCCACGCTGACACAGTGACACTAATTCTGCAGGAAGCAGTGCTCACCATGCCCCAGGTGACAACAGGCTTGCCCCAGCCATCAGCCACTCTCTCTACTCTGCAGCCCCCTGCACCCACCAGCAAAGCAGCTCTGGAGCAAACAGCCAGACCTAATCCACTCCAATCAAACAAGCCAGGTTGGCAGAGCTCAACTATTTAAAATATCCATTTAATTTTGACACACAACTTTGCCAGCAGATTTGAGAAGGCATTTCCCTTAAACAGAGGGCTTGCGCTGAGCTCACCCAGGCAAAGAATCTACGAGACTTAGACACGTGTTTATCAGTGACTGCAGTGGTATAAACTAAGCCCCCGGATTTTGTAGAGACACGGTGGCTGTGGAGCATTAGCATATTCCTTCCACCAGTTGTGCCATGGGAGCAGAGCGCCCACAAACAGCTGGAAGAAAAAGTATCTTAGGCTGCTACAGCTTCTTGTTAAGACTGGATACGAGCTCTTCGCCAACAAAAGTGCTCTTCACTCAGCTTAGCTGTAACCAAATCAAGGGTTTGGTTAGGTGAGAAATAGTAGGTAAACCCTAGGACTTTTCAAGGCATAAAACCTTATGGTTACACATCAGCAAAGCTGTTACACAAATAATCATCACTTTCATGAAAAGTACTCTGGCAGAAGCAACCATACTCCCTTTTTTCTTTAACCAGAAAAATCTCTGTATGTTATCATGAAGGCATATTCATCATCCACGTGATTTGCCTGTAAAAGCATAAGGTGTCACAGATGACCTCAGAATGGATAATGAAAAATAATATGCTAGGCTACAATTTAGACCATTCGTTGGCAATAAAGGTACCACGAAAAAAAAAAAACCAAACCAAACAAAAACTTCAACAAAGCCTAATCTGTTTACAGAAGTTTAGGACATCTGCTAACTGACTTGAAGGACACCTTTAAAGGCGGTATCTGCAAGCTCTTTAAGGAATCCACTCATGTACAGAAATCTACAATACGAAAAAAATCCTGGGAGGGAGAGTTCAAATATACAAAAAAGTACAAAGTCAAAGACAGTACAAAGAATTTATGACCTTCTCTCTCTGTCTTTTTTTAAAACTCCTGTTTGAATACCTGATCTTCTTTTGGGGCTTGGTTTTGTGGGTTTTTTTTCCTTTGTTTTTTTGAAATCTGTTCTCTGGTAAATAAACAGAACAGGCAATTCCTCTCCCACCTACTTCAGCAAAGTCATAATAATAAACTATATTTTTAAAGTTGCAGCAGACATGAGGTGTAAGATTATTACTTACTAGAACACAGTAAATTTATTTGAAAAATTCTTTAATAAGTAAAAAAGTGTACTTCTTTAAACATGGTATACTTTTCTTGAGATGAGAAAACTCCTCTTACCCCATAAACAATTTTCCTTCCACTTTAGCTAGGATCAGTTTCCTGCACCAAGATGTGTGCAAAAGGCAACTTATACAAATATTTTTATGTAAAATACTCAAGATAGTAATTACATAAGTAACTTTACAAAAGAAAGACTTCGTTTACAATCAGAGTCCAGAATTCGATGCTAGTATTTAAGCAATATACAAGAACTTTACCACAAAGAAATATAACACAACATCAACCTCAGCTAATGGTCAGAGACAGCTAACTTTTCTTGTATGTTTGGAAAAGAAACGAAAAGAAAATAGTAGAAAAAGATATTAGCTTTGCTGTTGAGAGCTCAGAGTAAAGAATTTCTGTACTTATTGTTAACCTGTGCCATATCTGAATTCAGACATTATTACTTATGTCCTTTTAGTTCCAAAAATGGACGGGAACTTTACTCTCGGAATACCAGAAGCCATAAAGACATCACACAAAGAACTGGGAATGCAACGGAGCAAGTAACAAGAGTGTAAGTCTGAAGTTCAGTACATGCTTCTCTCCATTATCAGAAGGATAATTTCCTCCTATTTTCTGCAGAGGCTTCTTTGAACAGAACATTGAAGAGTGATTATATGTCCAAACCTTAATAAAATGTCAAAATCCAATGCTTCATTGTATCTGCAGTTATGATGGTTTCCTCCTACGCATGGGACAGGAAAGTATACAACTTTGTATTCACAGCATTCCAAGCACTATATTTTAAGTTGAGGCTTGATGTAAATCAGTTATTTGCCAACCAGGAAGCCATTATTATAACCGCACATTTTAATAAAAATGGCATTTTTGTTCTTAAAAGTACTGCTTCAGATCTTGAATACACTTCTAGAAACTGAAGATTTTTAACCAGCGGCTTTCCCTGCAGAACAAATACCATGGCCAACAGCTCATGTCACCACTACAACAGGGACAAAAGACAGCAGACTGGGTTCTCCCCTGCAGTTTCAACTCTGTTCAAAGTTCTTCTTTGGGGAAAGAAGCTGCAAAATTTCTGTTTTGGCCTCAAAGCTTTTTTCCCTTCACCAGCGCTGAAGCTCACGCCTCCGAACTCTGGTGTCTGTCCAACGCCAATGGAAAAAGCAGCCGTACCCGACTGGGGTGGTCCTGCCCCCACCTCCCACCTCTGGTGCTGCTCTCAACGCTCGATGGAAACTACAGGCAAACCAGACCTGCCGATCGCTGGCACCCAAGCAACGTTGGCCCTGCTCTCTGGAACTCCCACCATGTGACAGTTTCCACAGTCGAGGTGAATTATGTCATAATCTGCAGGCTGAAATTCCCCCACGGATTTTCCTTCGCACAGATTAACATCTGCTGACAAAACAGAACCGAACTTTTAATATGGATTTCTCTCTGCGTTTCAGATGGACCCTCTTTTTCCAATGTGGACCACTGTCTGGAAACTTGTCACTCAAAACAAACAAGCTCCTCAGGAAAGATGAAGTATGTTTCTCTTCCTTTTTTAATGCAACTGTCTACAGTCTGTTATTATAGTATTTTTTCCTCTCTACTGTAGAAAAAAGAATCTCTCTGAGCTACAACAACCAAAAGCATTATAAAGATTGTACACAATCTATGCCGTTCCCCTCGTAGAGGGAACACATCAAACAGAAAACTTCTGTCAAGAATGCACTGCTGAACGTTGATGGCTGATGCAACGGTATTTAGTCAGCTTTTGTGCACTGGCTGCTGCATAGAGAACAGCAAATCTTACCACAACCTTCTTGCCAGGAGATTTAGCCCTCCTAAGAGTTGGGCTTTGATGCGTCAGAGAGGAAAGGATAATTCTTGTATTTTCTTTGGAAACAATGCAATCGTGATTGCGAGACATACTTGTCTGAATTAGATGTATAATACCAGGTCTCATAAGAGACGGTCTAAACTTCTAAAGCTCGCCTGACTGTGATAGGAGCTATTAAGGAGTCTGCTTTAATGGATAAGAAATATGACGACTCCCACAGAGAATCAACTGGTGCTGTGCTGGAAGGACTGCAAGTGCAGTCCTACTGTTGCGCTTGTCCCCACAGAAGGAAAACGAAAAACACGGTTCAAGTTAAGATTTCCAAAAGCGTCTGTCCTGGTTTTGTTGAGAAATACATGAGTAAAGATCTTTGACTTCTTATATCCCTTCTGAAGGGATTTATTGCAATTAAACTGAGAAATTTTCAGTATTCTTCAAGTGTAGGCAAAAGAGCATTTGCAGTGCAAATGTTAAACACCATTTTGAATCTGGCAGCACTGAAAAGAGCCTTGAAATAACATCTTCTTGGTGAGGCAGAAGCAGCAAGTAAGTTCACCACCAACTTCATTAGCCTGAGAACCACTGTCCCATCAATCAGTACGGCATTCACCTGTGTTAGTCCTGCTCTGAAAAATGACATATTGCACCCAGACTATCACCGGTTTTGTGAGACAGTTTGTTTTCTCTTAAATCCCGACAACTAGGGAGACTGGGGAGACCGACTACTACTACTAATCTTATTGCTGTACTTTGCCCACTCCCCCAAGGCCAAAAAGGTCAACTAGCAGCCTACTGAGTGGATTACCAGGGAGCATGGGTATCCATGGACCAGGTGTCACATGAAAATTCAATTTCTACCTGGTAAAGCATGCTGTCCAATGCCCATTTTTCATCTGATTTATAGCACACACTGAAATAGGAAATTTCTGTAACCAAGAGGAAGGTGATTATCTTTCTGCTTTTGGAAATAGCTGGACCCATGATGGCTATTACTTATAAATTCCTCATCAGATCATGTTTTCAGCTAACCAGAATAGATCTATTATCCATAATTTCAAGACCTCAGTGAATCACAGCACTGCAGCCAACGGAGGCTGTACTCTTACTCTTCCTGCTACACACTGCCTAAACTAATATGGACCAGAATAAGCGCTTCCCATTATTTGTAGCTGACATCTGTCATAATAATTTGCCTTTCTGTTCACAAATGGGGGATATATTTGTATTTCTCACATTGTCTTCAGAGGGGACAGGGTATTTGTTTCTTTGCACTTCCTATTTTGAATTAAGGCTATTTTCAATTCTTTTATCGTTATTCTCAGAGGACAGCTTCACAGAATATATTTACAGGACATCATCCAACAATTTTAACCAAAGTTATGGACAGGCATTTGGTGACTGAATTAACAAAATTGAAGAGAGTGGCACCAATGTAAAACTAGAGAATGGCATACGTCAGCAAAGTGATTAGTGCCAGGCTGCTAATCACCTTCCTTCAGGACTTTGATGCCGTTGCAGGTATACCTTGCCTAGTGGTATTTCCACCTGCCGTACATCTGGGTATACTTCTGTTTCAACAATACACGTGAAGGGCCAACACCGCAACAATTTCCTAATTATTTTAATTTGCCTCTTATTTTTTTGAGACTGCTTCCTAATTGAATACTAAGCACCAAAAATGATTCTTCATTGAAGCAACACTGAGCTCTTGAGTTTAAAGTACGGCTGTTAACACAGACTCCAGGGATGCAGGATTGATGTCTTTTTTTTTTTTTTTTTTTTTAAAACTGGCCAACTTCACTGAGTTGGACGATTTTTCCAAACCCCAACATGCTGAAGGCCCATCAGCAGAGTTCTCCAAAGCAGAAATATTCCCAAAAGGAAAACAGAGCTAAAAGCCCGTCTTCCACTACAGCAGCAGACAAGCTTTTCACAAAAGTGAAAAACTTCAGGAGGGCATTCTCTGTTGTCAGTAGCTGACAACTTTGGTTTTGCCCATGGGTTGCAAACACAATGAAGCATCCCATGTAGGAGATCCAGGACCTCAGTGTAACAAGGACAGAACCACGATGATTTTAAACACTGCAAAGGTTCAGTATTTCCATCTTTGATGTATTTGATATGTTATCATTGTCAGTCAGTTGCTTCAGATGTTGATTACTCATTACATTGATTTCTCCACTATTCCCAATTTCCACAGGTAACTACACCATTGTTCTTTCACTGAAGGTTTTATTGTGAACTTCTCTGAAACAAGTCAGTATAAAAAACCTTCAGTGGAATGAGGTTCCGGATGGAACGTCATTCTACTTCATCTACAGCAGTGCCTGCTGTCTGTCTACTTGTTAGGAATATTTCTTCTAGTCTTTAATACAAGACCATCTATTACCTTAAGGGCACTTAAAATCCTTACCACAAGCTTCATCACAAAACTCACGTGTAGACAGTGTAGCAGGCAAAGATAGACAGCCCAAGATCTCTTAGTCTGTTCAAATCTGTACATCTATCAATTTTGAGCACCAAACATCAATCAGACATTAAGCAAGTATTCGTAGTCATATGCATTATTTTTTGAATACTGTGGAACAGAAAGACTATACACCCGTAAAAATTATAATAATGCAAAGGAGTTCTGTAAATTTTTCAAAATATTTAAGGTAGGAATATGCAAAAAGGGTTTCTAAGAGGCGGTTCTTAGACAACTTAAAGATGTAATTTGCTTCTCATGAGTCTCAGTCATTTGAGATTCCCTACCACAAATACAAAAACGACATCATAGATCTGGAAGATTTTAACATGTACCACAAATGTAATAGTTTTGCATTTAGTGTGAAAAACTTACCTAGACATTCTGACTTCTTTTATAGCAAAAGCTTCAATTATTTACTGGGCAAATACTCCCACTGAATTAGTTTTACACATGAACTGAATTCAAAATAACATTGAAATTACATCATGTGTATAAACACCCAGACTGCTCCCTTTGACCTATCCACAGCCTGCAAAGTACCTACTGCTCTCTGCTATTCAAGAACAAAGTTAATTTACAGTTGCCCTTCTTGGTTTACCTAAAAGGCCTTCCAAAATATACTTGTAGACTCTTTTGTTCATCTCTACTCATCAAGCCACTTCAGAGGAAGCTTTAACATTTCCTCAACTTTAAGCCACAGGGCTGGGCAGAGTGCTGAGTAGGGTCCTTACTCAACACGCCACCCATTTGTCACACCTGGACACCATGCAGCTTTTGTACCACATCCTCCCCCATGTTAAGGTGTGCCAATGGAAGATGCTACTGTCCCCAGTGCAGAACCAAAGGAACAATCCATAGGAGAGTTGCTAAATATACTTTAGGGCAAAATTAGCTGGGTTAGCACAAATCACACATTTAAATTGGCTAAGCTTTTCTGGCTGATTGCCCCACAGCCCGTGTGGGAGCTCTGCTGGCTCTAGTGAGGCTGTAACCGCCACCAAAAGGGCAATAGCAACCAGCTAGGGGGAGATGAAAGTTTCCAGTGGCATGGATTTCAGCCAAATGAATGTCTGTCTACAACCTCCAGCATGCAATTTTTAATCAAAGTAGTGATACTAGTACAAGCAGTTGTAGGAGGGCATTTATGGTGACAGAAATGCTTATATCTGCTTTACATGCATCACGGATAGGCGTTCACTCTGAAAACTTGGCCAGTTAAAGCTGTTTTACCCCCAGGTATTCTATCACCTTTCTGCATGAGGTTACTGACCTTAGAGCTCTGCTGCTCTTTCATCTCCTTCATGCAAAAGATGTTCCAGGTAGCTTAAATCACTTTTGATAGTCTTTTAAACTTAACTAACTTTGCCTAAAGCAAATCACAGCATTTACAGGATCCATTTGCCAGCAAAGCTGAAGGGAGGAAACAACTGGCAGAGCAGCAGTGGGTGGGTTGAAGGCAGAGGTGTGCAAATAAAGCCTCCAGCCAGCAAAGATGGGTCCAAAGATGGCAGCTGTTCATAACCTGTTGTACTTTTGTAGAACTGCATTTTAAGACAGATAAGCAAAAGCAAAGCGCTAGAGTTTATAAACTCAGGGAGTGGAGGGGAACTACCCGTGCTGGAACAGTTATCACAACAGGGTCTTACTTGGTCCATCATATTTTTGGCTGTACTGCAATACATATCGAGAATTCTAACAAATTGTATTTGGTTTAAAGAACTTCAGCAAGTTGTAATTAGTGAATTCTGCATTTCGCTCTCGCCAAACACTGAGTGAATGTGCTCAAAACGTGAAAGCTAACCAGCGAACAGCATGTAACTTGCATCTCAAAACACATATAAAACCCAACCTTAATCTTCAATTTTATCAATATCCTTTTAAACATGATCACTCTAACGCATTCAAAGCAAGTCTTTGCATCCTATCTTCCACGTGTAGCTCACACTATAAAGCAGCAGTGATATTTTGCAACTGAACAGTGTTGTTCTTTAAAAATCTAGGGATGCTTTGTAACTATTCTTGAAATAAAACTCTGGGCAAATAGTTAAGTAGGTAAGAAGCATCTCAACTTGATTTCTTCTCTCCAGAACATAAAAATCTGGCCTACATTGTACAAACATCTGTTGGCAGGTCTGGAATCGGAGCTCGTCTTCTGACTTCCAGGCATGCCTCCTTAATATCAGGAAAGATAGGTTAGTGGGTAGAGGCAATATCTCTACCCCAAGTAATATAATTGGGATGGGGGCATACGGAGGAGAGCAAGAGTTGAGCTGACAAGGTTTCAGGTAATGCTTCTATGACCACCTGATCTGCTTTTAGGTATGCATCTGAGACTTTCTGATTGCCATCGAGCAGGAAGGGTAGCGTCAGTCATGGAGAAGTAAGAAGTTTATCTTCAATGGGAAAGAAAGGGATGAAAAAAGGGAAAAAGCCCCAAGATGATAACATGCCATGAAATCAACACCTCTATTGAGTCTATGGTTTTATTGTCCCAGGCTCAATGCTTTGGAAAGCCTTCTGTAGCTCTTCCCTGGAGGCTTAGGACTGTGAGGGTCAGAGACAGTGTGGGTGCTCTGAGAACTGTTAACCCAGTGGTGTTTCCATCAGCTGTCAGAGCACTCCATCTGTGCAAGGTGACTGCTTAGTCACCCCCAGGTGTCCCAAGGGGCTTGGAGCACTGCACAAAATGCACTGAACTCCAGGAGGAAGCCAGGAATTTGATGATCCTGTTACAAGGGCCATGCACTAGACCCAAGCAGGGCTGTGCTTGCACATACCAATTACCTTGTATTTCAGACAGTAAATGATTAACATGTATGTCTAAATGCAGAACACCTGTTCTCAGCTTGCACTTAGCCTCAAAATTTCCTGCTTCCATTTCAGGCCTGGAAGAGCAGCCCATACGCCCAAAAGCTTGTCCCCAATTCCCAGCTATGGTAATAGATCCAGTAGAAGACACACCAGCTCCAGACGTAAATTTTGTTCAACTATCTCTTCAGATTATCTCAGCCAGTGCAGTGCTACCCATATTGCTAGCAAGAGAATCAGTTTCCATGTATATGTAAAGGGCTGGCTTCTGGCAAAGATTTATGTAATTGTACGTAATGTGAAGTTCAGTTGCAACATCAAAAGGCAAATTATTTTTCCTTTCATGAGATCTGAGATTTTACTGTTTGTTCACTCATTTGTTTTGGCAACAGCCCTGATCGCAAACACAGTATACAATCCCATGGTTTTTTTTAAAAACCCCACAAACCAAATCAGGAGATGCTAAAGGAAATGAACCATAAAGTGGGGGCAGCAGGATGGTATCTAGCACTTCTGCAAACAATCCATTTGTCACTTTCATGGACCAGGGTTAATTAATATTCTATAAAGGTCTTCCAAAAGCTGAATACCTCTCAAGTTCTGAATTCACGGGGCTGACCTTAGACTTTCTCAGAATGATTTTTAATGCAGTCTGTTATCAGCAAAACCCGTTTAAACACATGTCCCATCTGCCAGCACCCCATTTGCAAAAGAGCTTCTTATACTTGCAGACAGTAAAGCTTCTGCCTGCTTCCCTCTCTCCTCTAAATACCAGCTGTATGGTAATGAGCACAAACAGCTGAAAAATACTGCACAGTAACAAAGCTGGTACGAAGCGGGCAGAACAACGCTTCCACTCAATGAAGCAGTTGTAGCATGAATTTAGCAGATTAGCTATTGAACAGGGGTGGGGGGAGGTTTGGAAAAAATGTAAAAGGTCTGCACAGATAGCAAGAAAATGAAAAGAGACCAAAGGGGCACAAGCTACCAAAGAAAAGCCCAAATTCTAAAGTACTTTTGTTGAACTGCATGAACCGATTCTTCAAATTTTCTAAGCCTTGTTCCTCGTGTACTAATGATATGCCAAATGCTATTCTGATCATTTGCAAGTTCAGTTAGTTTTTAAAGGAGGCAACTTGTTAATGAAAGTTTTCCATTCATTAACAAATCTCTTCATTGGCTGGGGGTGGGGGAAATCCTTAAGAACAGGAACACGCTCTCCTACTTCAGTTTCTGGTGCTTTCAGCATGTGTGACCAACAAGCACCATATTATCTATTAACTTTTTGTATAATAGCCCTCTCAGCCTAACTATTTTTGCAAAGCCATTTTTAAAAATGCGGATAACATCCACGCTACCCTCCAGACACCGACAAGCTTTCTAAGCAGTGAGTATAAAAGACACTTGCTTTTAAGAAAATCTGTGCATAACTGCATTCAGCTGACGTGCGTGTACAAGGCATGCAGTTGAGTATTTGTTTATGCAAGTAGCTAATTAGATATATGCTGTTTGCATAAAGTCTAAAAATTGCACATGCACTTTCGCACTTGAAATTGCATGCATCTATCTATTGGCAGATGTGGAAGACGCATACATAAAGCTGATGTGAAAATACGTGACTTTTTTCTTGTTTGCAATTTCCCAATGACATCTAGTGTTCCTGTTGCTTTTGAAGAACTGGAGCCTTACGCTTTCTAAGAAAAACATGTGAAAAGATGGTGTATTGACACTGCCCAAACAAATGCTCTGTCAAAAGTTTGATACACAGGGCTTTGTTGTTGTTGTTGTTTCCCACCCCCCGCCCCAAATTCCTAATTTAAAAGCCTTACTGTTTCAATCCCTCAGCATCCTAACATTTGTCTTTTGTGACAAGTAAAGCTAGTAAGATATTTTTCAAAAATTCATCTAGTAAGACATACTGAAATAAAACCCACTATATTGCTTCTAGAAGTAGTGAAGAGTGAAAATCCCCATCTGAGGGGGGAAAAAAATACATTCACCTCTATGGTCATCGTAACGCAGCTCCTAAGAAAGCACAGATAATCTTTTAACCTTTATACATCACACTTAGAGAGTTAAACAGAACACATACAAAATTGGCTGTTACTGGCTTCCTTTCACTGGTGATCATAGAATAAACAAAAAAAAGAGAAAGCAATTTTCTCAGGGCATGAAAGAGCTTGTCATGCAGCTACACAATGGCATTCTCAAATGACATTTTTATTGCTTATGTCTATCATAACCCTGTAATAGATAGAAGAAAAAAAAAATCACTACTGAAATTCACTGGAAGTCTCCACCTAATTTCAAATTTTAATGTAGGTCAAATCTATTGACTTTATGTGAAAGAACATGGACTTTGATCTTTCCTGGAAAATTCTAGCACATATTTCAAAATATTTCTCATATTTTAAAGCACCTGAAAGAAATAAAGGGTTTATCAAAAGACAAAACAGGTAACAGACATTTTTAACATACAGAAATGAATAGAATACTAATGATTAATCAAAAGCCACTTATTGGCTAAAAAAGTGTTAATATTTATCTTATGTATTTATTATCAGTCATTAAAATTATCAGTGGTTCCCATAACATTCTGTACTTTAAAAACATAATAAATGTCACTCTTAGGTCTTACTTTTTAATCTGTTCCCTGAATTGTTTAATACACCAGGATGAAAACTGTTTGCTTTAGAACACTAAGTAACCAAAAAATATTTTATCATGAGAGAAGGTACAACACTTTATAGACAGAAAAACGATCTGCCAAAATTATTTTGGTTCCTTCCATATATATGCTTTTCTTCAGCTCATCAGCACTCCAGGTGGGAAGAATATGGTACTACAGAAGTGCTGTGTCTAGATGGTATTTGCTATGTTACTAACCCAGGTTTGGCTTGCTTGTTATCTTTAAAAGAGCCTGACCTTCTCAATATCATTATTTACCTTTTCATACACTGGTCCTGATCCAGGGTGCTAAAGCAGAGTCAATGAACAAGGGAAGTCCCACTTACTGCAGAAGATTTAAACTTCAAAGATGCAAGATTCCATGTGTTTCATATGAAATATTTTAAAATTTAAGGTTTTACTACTTAGAAACAAAATAAGACATTCATTGAAACAAACCCAAAGTTGTCTACAAAAAACACCACCATAAAAATTTGAAAACCATGACACAGCATGCAAGAAAAAGCTTGCCACTGAAACTGGCAGAGCTACACTCACTCATTCCAGAAGTTTGACCTCAGAATCATAGAATGGTTTAGGTTGGAAGGGACCTTGCAGATCATCGAGTTCCAACTCCCCTGCCATGGGCAGGGACACCTCCCACTAGACCAGGTTGCCCAAGGCCACATCCAGCCTGGCCTTAAACACCTCCAGGGATGGGGCTTCAACAACCTCTCTGGGCAACCTGTTCCAGTGCCTTACCAGCCTCACAGTAAAAAATTTCTTCCTAATGTTTAATCTAAACCTGCCCTCTTCCAGTTTAAAGCCATTCCCCCTCGTCCTATCACTACATGCTCTACTAAAAAGTCCTTCCCCTGCTCTCCTGTAGGCCCCCTTTAGGTGCTTGAAGGCCGCAATAAGACCTCCCCAGAGCCTTCTCTTCTCCAGGCTGAACAGCCCCAACTCTTTCAGCCTCTCCTCATAGGAGAGGTGCTCTGGCCCTCGGACCGTCCTCGTGGCTCTCCTCTGGACACGCTCCAGCAGGTCCATGTCCTTCTTATGTTGGGGACTCCAGAGCTGGATGCAGTACTCCAGGTGGGGTCTCACGAGAGTGGAGTAGAGGGGCAGAATCACCGTCCTTGACCTGCTGGCCACACTTCTCTTGATGCAGCCCAAGATGCAGTTGGCCTTCTGGGCTGCGATTGCACATTGCTGGCTCATGTTGAGCTTCTTGTTGATCAGCACACCCAGGTCCTTCTCCTCAGGGCTGCTCTCCAGCCATTCCTCACCGAGCCTGTATTTGTGCTTGGGATTGCCCCAACCCAGATGTAGGACCTTGCACTTAGCCTTGTTGAACTACGTGAGGTTGGCTTGGGCCCACCTCTCCAGCCTGTCCAGGTCCCTCTGGATGGCATCCCTCCCCTCCAGCGTGTCTACTTCACCAAACAACTTGGTATCATTGGCAAACTTGCTGAGGGTGCACTCGACCCCACTGTCCATGTCACCGACAAAGACGTTGAACAGTACAGGTCCCAGCACTGACCCCTGAGGAACGCCACTCGTCACTGGTCTCCACTTGGAGATCGAGCCGTTGACCGCAACTCTTTGAGTGCGACCGTCCAGCCAGTTTTTTATCCCCTGAGTGGTCCATTTGTTGAATCCATGCCTCCTGGATTTAGAGACCAGGATATATATTATATAATCTTCATTATTCTGTCATTTGGACAGAATATCAACTACAACAACCAGAACACTGACGTAAAAAAAGACTGCAGTGAATGTTGGCTCTGTTGATGAAACAATAACATCAGAAATAATCACAGAATCACCAAAAGGTTTGGGTTAGAAGGGACCTTTAAAGATCATTTAGTCCAACCCCCCTGCCATGGCCAGGGGCACCTCCCAATAGACCAGGTTGCTCAAAGCTCCATCCAACCTGGCCTTGAACACTTCCAATAATGGGGCATCCACAACTTCCTTGAGCAACTTGTTCAAGTGTCTCACAGCCCTCATTGTAAAAAATTTCTTCTTTACGTCTTTTCTTCATTATAGCTAAGGCTTATATTGATAATCATTATTTCAGACCATACATCCCAAGATGATGACCCTTCTGTTTGTGATGGTGGTTCCAAGAAACACTGACACACTGCCTGCTTTGGATACCAACTTATTCTACTCGAGAAAAATTTAGCAGATCTCTCCAGTAGTTCTGCAGGGTCTCAAGTAATGCATACACAACGGTTGCTATTAACATGGGAAATGTATTTCAAATGTACTTTAATATCCAAAGATTAAAAAAAAACAAAAAACAAAAAAGGAATCAAAGTTGTTTTGTCAATACCCTTTACACTTCAAGCCTAGCTGTACTTTGCTAGCACTTGTCCATACTCTTCATGTGCTTCTAGCACATAGAAACCTTTAAACACTAACAGTTCTTGAAAAAAACACACTGAATATTATCTATATTCATGAGTATAAACAGTATTGAGGAGAAAATAGTGACTCATTTTAAACAAGAACTATCTTCACTGTATTGACATTTCTAGGATACTACTTTAACTTAAAAGGATTAACATACTTCCCCTACAAGTAATGCACGTACACACAACAGATAAAACAATCATTTTTCAAACTGTGGTCTTCCAGAACAGATTGAAAAGATAAGAACAGAGGAAGATTTATAGACAGCACTACACTGCCCCTTCACGTCCACTACAGAAACAACACCACAAGCAGCAAGATGTGAAAGAATTCACTGAAAATTAAGATGGTAACTATGTTAAACTGTAATTTTCTTGAATTTTTATGGTTGACAATCCCCTCCCCCCCCAAAACATACAGAAAAAAGAAAAGAAGTCGATTAAAATAAAAGATTTACTTTAGTAAGAAAAACACTTTTTTTAAAAAAACCCCAAACTTTGATATTCATAGTTAGCCCTTTCTCTTTAAAAAAAGATATTACAGTGATTACATGGTAGATTACAATTTACGAACAAAACCAATTCAGTTAAATTTACCATTTTTCTGGGGAAAAAAATACATACTGAAATGGATATACTTAGCCATGACAAAATGTTTTCAGTTAAGAACATAACCATAAAACTTTCATCAGCATCAACTCTTAATGGCATAAGAAATTGTTTATGAGATCCTAACCTATTTCTTACTTCTTCTAAAGTCCGTTAACTTTTTGAGGAGATGTCAGGAATAACGTTTTCCAAAGAGTAATCTAATAGTTCCTTATTTTGTCACTGCTTTGTTGACCTAACCTTCTTGTAAACACCATACTTTGAGAACAGTAAAAAAAAAAAAAAAAAATCAGTATATATTTACATCTTGTGGCCAAGATATGAATTTAGAATCAGGCATTATTTCTAAAAGCCTTGATAGGATGATAATACTATTTTCTGAGAAAACATAACTAGAAAATTTCACAGAAAATGAGGCAGCTGGCATCTTCATTTGGTTTGCAAGTAGATACCAAATAACTATAAGCACACAGTATTTCAGAAGTACATGGCACATCCACACAAATTCCCCTTTACTATGGGGAAGGTGAACTTTAGTCATAAATAATTCAATCTTTTAATGCATAAACCCTCAACACACCCCCACACCCCCCCTTTCTTCTCCTTTTTTTCATCACTAATGGTATTAGTTTTTATAACCTTCTTGCTGGTTTAATCTCTCAGTCTTTTCAAAAGTAAGAACTTAAATCAAGCACAAAAGCAAGAAACGTATTATAATTTATTTTCAAGGGTAAGTAAATCTGTATTTTCTACCTCCTCAATGCAGCAAGCTATTCAGTTCAAAACTGAATACAAATCTTGAGAAATCTCGAGGTGCACAAGTCCAATCTTCATACTCTTCTTAAACTACATGAAAGACAACAAGACTTTGTAATTCTATTCTGAAGAAAAATAAAGGAAAAACATAAGGTATCACTTTTCTGTATGTTCTACAGACATGTGGCAAGACAAAAGTGTAAGAAGCTATTTTCTATTTCAATAGCTGCAGTTTGCTTGCAGTTGAAAGCAGTAACCAAGAGGAGCAAACGTGATATGAGTAGATTTATTACATTAATAAATTTCTTAGGTTTTATTAACATTAATAGTGTCTGGTTGTGTGTAGGACTATATGTTATACTTAGCATTTCTATCCAGACCTGCTAGGATAAGTCTTTTGCTATTTTAGAATAAATTATATTACTCATTCATGTTAACGGGGAAAAAAATACATATGTTTGTAGCATTTATTCAGATAAACTACCTGACATATTTTCATCTCCAGAAATTCATGGATGACTTTTCTGCAGAAAACCTATAAAGTATAGAAATGAATGGCAGAAATTAAGTTCTAGCTCTTTTCAGTTCAGATTTCAATATTAGAAAGAAGACAAATTCAGGATTTTTTCCTTAGGATACTGGTCTTTGTAGAAGAGATTACTCCCGTAACTTGAGGATTTCCCCAGTATTATGAAATCTTTCTCAGTCCAGGACAAAGACTTGCAGTACCTCCTTGCCCTGCCTACAATATGATAAATTGACATAAAAGAGCTGCAAGATGACAAGGCCCTTATTGAATGTCACTGCGATCCAAAATAGTATTTTTCATTATGAATACAAAACGGGGTACACAGCAAGACCACAAAGAAAACCATTATATTGCCCAGAGGCAAATACTTTTTTTAAAAAAAAAAATAACTAGAATGGCAAAATTTGCAATTTTTAAAAATTCATGCTCAAAATATTTCATGTACTACAAATGCTCATACGGTACATAAGATAAGCACAGCCTTAAGTAGGAAACATGCCTTAGAAACCTCTTCTGCTCATAAAATACCCTAGATCTATTCTGTACATTACACTGGTATGGTAACTCTACTCAAATGGTACACTAGAGCTCTTCCTCCTATGTGCATCTTATTAAATCCATGGGACATCTCAGAAATGCTATAATTCACAAGAACATCACATATGTCTCTCTCGGTCAGGCTAAAAATCCATCTAGCTTAGCAGAGTCTGGTGATAAATTAATTTTCATCATAGACCAAACCCATGTCTATTAAACTATTCAAGTCACCTGCATAGAAGCACAACTTTTTCAAGGAGGAAAAGGAAAAATTAAGTCTGGAGTATCAGCAGTTCTGAAAAAGGGTGTAAAATGGTTCTCTGAATGATGTATTTTGGAAATTTATGCACTGACAGACTTCAAACTTCAGTACAATTCGCATTCTTCACAATTTTGGTCAAAAGGACACTTAAGGCCGATCTACCATTTCTTGAACTTACATCACACCACCCCACACCCAATCGATCAGACCAGATCCCCTCACTCAGAAACTGTTGCAAGAAACAGTTTCTAATAGAAAAAGATCATAAATAATGGCATACTAGGTATAGCAAAACCTCATTATCAATAACCATAAAGACAATATCCAAAGGATTCTCTACTAACAACAGGAAAACAAAATTCAAGACTTCTCTTCTGACTACATGCAAGTAGAAACAAAGGGACCTAAAAGACGAGACATTTGTTTTATAATAAATCTTGAAAAACAGTTATTACAGTTATTTCAGTGACAATATCTGCGCCATTATGTATTTTATTTTCTCCTCCGGCAAGTCATATGACCTTTTTTTACACTGATGTGTCAATCAAAATACTACATGGGATCTTTTCCTTAAAACACGTGTTCTGAGCTTTCGAGGAAGCTGGCACTCAAGGGAAGCACCATGTCCTCTTCGGAGGTTTCTCCGCTATGACAGAGGTTGGTACTTACAACTTCAGTATCTGGCTAATTGAAGGTTTTTCGTTAAGAACAGGGGTTATATGTCTATCACACTGGTGGCACCTAGAGGTTAGATCTCTGTAACTACAACCGATCCAGTTCTGACTCTGCAAGACAGACATAAAACAAGACTAAAAAGGCAACCACAGCATAATTTGTCTGCCCAACGCTTGTCTCAGGTCTTCTTTTTACAAAATGAATGGATTCGCAAACAAGTCATGATATATTCTTCCTCAAGAATATATTCTTGTTCAACAGACTTCACTGTATAATCTACAGTGCCACTTTTAAAAATGATATGAAGTTCTTGTCAACTGGGACTGCCACCCTGAGAGTACTAAAAAAATACTTCAATACCTTCTACCACGACAAAATTTTTCTATTTTGCTGATGTGCAAACACAGAAAAAGCCACATTTTTAGCAATACAGCTCTGGCTGCTTGATACTATAGCCACTCATTTTTCTGTTCTGTCTTTTGTCAGTCGCACTTGCTGTATCTCATGCTGTTTGTAGCCAATGAAGCAATACCATATCTATGCCACAAGACTTGGACTGGTGTGGCACGGCCTGGCTTTCTCCACCCTGTGATAACTATAATATTACTAAATGGCCTCTGAATTTGAAGCATCCATCAGAGAAGCAGAAAATGCCATTTCCCTTCAAGTAACCCTTGTAAAGGAACTAAATCACTGCAAAGACCACACAAAGTGTAGCTTAAGTTCCATCTGTAGATAAATTGAATCTTTCACAACTTTCACTTAATCTACCAAATGCGCCTGACCACTTCTAATTTTGCTTTTAGGTGAGAATCAGATTTAGGAATTTTTGTATTTTTGTGAAAATAAACACAGCTGTAAATCAGAGCTCAACCATCCTGATTCATAAGTTTTCCACTTTAAATGCAGTGGTGATTTTTCAAAGACTACTGAATTTTGTTTACGAAGTAGCGCCCTCACATTCTCTTTTCAGAGAGTTTCTATACAGCATTATTTCATCCTCCTGCCTACACCTTCTCTTACTTCTATATGGAAAAACTGCCTTTCTCTAAATCTTGATGCAATGAATACTATTTGGACTCAATGAGGTAAACACATTTTCAGAGGCAAAATTACACTTTCAGAAAAAATTCGTACACCCCAGACAATTGCTTCCACATTCCAAATATACATATAACACACAAAATAAGTTGATTTCAATTATCTTCAGTTCCATTCATATATTGAAAATTTCCTAACATACTTGGTAAAGAAACATGGACAATTTTACTTAAAACAGGACAGCAAAATCTTAGGAAGACTTCAGTTTGAGACCACTTATTAACAAGCAAACTACACTGACGCAACAACTGAATTTTACATGCACAAAACCAAATGCATTCCTAAAGCCTCAAGTATGGAAACTTGACAGAAGAGAAAAATAGAAAGGATCACAGGACCTTCAAGAGGTCTCCACTCTCAGTGGAAATGATACCATTCCCAACAGGATTAGGACAAGATGGAGTTGTTTTATCTGCTTTTGGCTTTGTGCTAGATGTCTTCTAGACCAGGGACTAGTCAGAATAGCATGACTGTCCAGATCTTGAAACATCTTTTCTGTATCATCTCAGAGACCTCCAACTTTAACTTGTTGCAAACCGAGATGTGGCCAGCATTCAGTACAAGTATTTTTTTCATTTCGGTTTAACAGGAAAGAAACCACTCCTGCTTTTCCAAGTCAAGCAAGGAAGGACAGGAGGTCTTTAGCAGCAACTGTTTGCAAGTTCGGAGACTAGGACGGCAGCCATTCATGAGGTGAAAGAAACAAGGAAAGGAAGGACAATAAGGCAAGATTACCTCAGTTTCCAGATTTGTTTATAAAGCTACTGTTTACAACTACACCTTGGTTCTTGTCTCCCCTCTTGTGCGTACAGAATAGAAACTGCATACTGAAGGTAAGCTAGGAGAATTTTTTAATTCATTATTACTTTTAAGACATGAGGGGTGAAGGACTGGAGAAAGAAAAAAAGTTTCCTTACTTACAATAGATTAAAAGACAATAAGCAAGGTTTTTCCCATTTAATATTTTTCCTATTGAAAACCAAGCTCTTGTTTATACTGAAAAAAAAATCGAATTATTTTAAAGCTAGACTGTAAGATAATATAAAGGGAAAGAAAAATGAAAAAGGAAGAACTTAGGGTTTGTTGTGCTGGATAATATCAGTAAATTTGCTAATTTGTCTATTTGTGAAAACCTTTGATGAAGGCACACCTAATACAGGTCAGATAAACCCTTTGGTTTTGATACAGTTTTTGGTACGTCTGCGAGAGCTACACGTAATGAAGGGCAGAGTCTTATGAAGCTACTTACTGGCAAGAAGCTAGAAGGAAATCTTAAAACTCCCCCTGAAAGAACAGCATCTATATCTGTGTATGTATTCTGAGGATTGTTATTAAGTAGTATTAGATAACGAGATGCTATGACTCCCCAGTTCTGAATGGAAGAAGAAAGGAAGCAATTACCTAGTAGCTTTAATATTGCATGCTACGGAATGAAAATTATATATTGTATTTTAAAAATAGACCATGAAGTTCACAAGCACTGTCAAAGGAATTCAGAAGTTCAGAAAGGTTTTTAGCATATTTATAAGTAGCAACTGACATTCCTTTAGAAATACAAAGATGGCTGCATATATTAGGTTTTTAATAGGGCAAGAGCTTCGTGATCTGTGTCATTACATGCTTTGGAATGCCACATCCAATATCTGGCGCTCTCATTCTTCAAAGACAAAATACATTTGTATGTCCTCTCTACTGGAATGCATCCTGATTTTTTTGTTCTTTAAGATTAAATTAAAAAAGCTTATTGATAATGCTGAGCTAATTTAAAGACTGGAATGAAATAGTTGGACAATACTCTCTTAAGGTACATACAATACAGAGGGGGCCACATTTTGGGGAAAAAAGATAAGTTATTCAATTGCTTTCATTTTGTTGGCTACTTTGCAGCAGTAATTATTTTACCCCTTAATTTCAGTATTTGTTTTAGAAAATTAAATTTGAAACACGTATGAAGGAATACAGTCTCTTCGAAGTCCCAATGTTTGCATTTAATTCCTTTTCTCCACCACCTCCTTCGTCTTTTCCCCCAAATTTGTCTCCTAGTAAGCTAAAAAAACACCAACCCAAAGCACTTCAGATTTTCAACAGTTTAGTCTCAAGACTCCACAGAATATTCATTCTTCATATGTCCACCATCAAAACATGAACTATTTCTCAAAACTCTGTGAAACTCCTAGTTAAAAGAACTAGTAAAGAGAGATCAAAGCTTCCAATTTGTGCTACATTACAGGAATACAGAAAAAATGGATGAAGAACAAAGCGTGTGTCCTATGTTGCCTCACAGCAAGGAATTTCTTGCATGAAAATGCACAAATAGATGTCCTGACTTCATGGTTCTGAAGGCTAAGCAAAAAGGTAGAACAACTCTAAGATACAGACAATCTGAAATTAAAATTGGAGAAACAGTCAAAAATAGTTTAGATTACATTTAAAACTACTTCTTAGCATATTTCGTTTCAATAATTCTGTCTTACATTTCAGCCCACCGAGGTTTGATTTGTGTCAATGCAAGTACATTCGCAAAAAGGATTCTATTTACCATCCTCCAAATACATAAATATAAAAATACTGTATATTATGCATACACGCAAACTATGTTAAAAAAATTTACATTTTGGTGTTTATATCATGAAGATTACAGTTATCTCTTCATAGAGAAGACAGTTCAATTTAAAGGGTTTTCACCCACTAACATTCTTCATGCTTAAGTAGTGTAAATCTGAATTACAAATCTTAAAATCACCAAGAAAATACAAGGCCTTAGGGGCAATTATTAAATAACACATCTCAATGTTTATATCAACATACATACGCAAAAGACTGACAACGCTAAGAGCAAATAAACACAGATGTCTCTTGAAAGATCAGTTTTGCTAGGCTTGCAGTACCTATTATGACTGGGTAACTATGGCTGAATAACCTCACGGGACACGAATTGTCTACTGAAGCCCACAGACTATGCTGAAAATTTTCAGCAATTATGAATTCATATGGTCTACCTGTCCACTGTAAGGAGCTGCCAATGCTACCTGTTTCTATAAATTAGGTCTCCCAAGTCATAAAGGCACTTCAAATTACTGGGGAGAGGTGCAAATTACAGTTTTTAACACTCCTGGCACTTAAGTGACCGGTGATAATTTTTCCTGCAGGTTCCCCTGTATGCGGAAAAGAGAAACAGCAATGCTGGGGTGGGCGGGTGGGGGGGGTATGTGGTAGGGGGGTGAAGATTTCCACACCCACCTGTCCTCACTGCCATATTTTCAGGAATTAATTAATTATCTGACGATATCTTAGATGCCTTTAAGCATTTACTTTCTCCACACACCAGAAAGAATAAGTCACTTCTAATACAAGCTCTTCCTAAATTGAGAAAGGTGGGGCCAGACCTGCAAAACACGGCCATAAGCAGACAAATATGCAGTATTTCTGGACATTTAAAACATTCCCCTGTGTGCTCAAATTAAAATGGGCCAGCCAGCGCTTCAGAACAAGAAACTATTTCCTCTTGACCCTCTCAGAAGTTTGGATGCCTTCCCAGAAATCTCAAGACTGGCGCAGGGCTTAGAACTGTGCCTGCAAGACAGCTGCATCTGGATGCAACCCTTCATGGGAATGCACGGGACAAAGCAAGGAAGACAGGTTGAACAGATATAATAAACCGAGGTGGTGCCAGGTCCAGAAAGTGATCCACGTTAATCAGATGCTCCAGAGAAATTTCACTCAGTAAGGCAGCGCAATATGCAGTCCATTTGGAAAGCTAACTTTAGTTATGCCAACAGATTTCATGGAAACCCACGATCACTCACACAGCTTGGTACCAGGCGGTTCCAGCTGCCTCTTCTTCTTCTAGGAGGGAATTGCTACAACTCGCTTAAGTTTTCCCCCCATGATGAACAACTCTTTATGCAACAAGAAAACAGAAGCAGAGAAGAAACTAAAAGAAATTTACAGCAAACTAATTTGACAATTAAATGGAGTAATTCCAATAAAATTATAACAAACTTTCTCTAACCCCTGAGGCAGGACAGATGTCTTAAAAACATCAACAAACCAACCCTAAAATGAATCTACTTTTGCAATTTTAATCTACATAATATTATTCTAATCAATCCTCTTATTATTCTAATCCATTTTCTTTCTGAAGTGAAGAAATAATACTACGGACATATGTCCTTAATAAAGCTGGAAATTAATTTCAGCCTTAACATTAATTGCAATTAGTGTCAAATTTTTATAGTGCAAAGTGACCTCAACACCTAATGATATTTCAAACATGACGAGAAAACTAACGATTTCTATCATAAGCAATTTTATACCATTAGATAAATCTCAGTCAGAAATAGCACAGACACCATAGATCCTGCCATAGGCTAAAGGGATGATGTATCTTCGCTTTCTTTAATTTGAATGATTAGTTTTTTGCCACATGCAGTGTCTGTTAGATAATCTTACTTATTTCTTGCAGTAGAGTGAATGTTAACAGCAAGTAAGTGCCAAACATACATGTCAACTACATGAAACAAACAGAAGATTATTATTGTTCAAAATAAACACATTCCTCCCCAAAAAGAAAAGTGTACAAGCATCTATTCTGGGTGCTATTCAAGAGAAGAGAATCGGTACCAACCAGGTGGGTTTATTATCTGCCTGGAGATAATAAAGCGAGGGTAAAAAGTGGAAATTGATTGACATGTAATATTTTAATACTTAATTTATTATACTTCAACCTAAATGCATGTATTTTTAAAATTAATTAATAGATACTGTCGCAGCTGTATTTTTATATTTCTTCAACCTGATGGCTTATCTGCTTTAATTAGGAAATATTAGACTAGCCAGCTACAGATAATTCCTCATTTCATTAAAGGATGTGAGTGGGCAGGAAGGGCTTCCCAGAACTGCACGCAGCATAAGTGGTGAGGGAAAGGACAGGAACACTGTGGGTGTAAAAAGGCTGGAAAGAAAAGAGAGATGCTTTAGAAAAGCTATGTGGACAGAATAGGCACTAGACAGTAGAGGACTTGTTTGATAGCTTGGTATCTAGACAGGATTTGGAGAAGGGGAGGCGAAAGAAGGGAAGACTGCAAAGCCATGAGGAAATTCACGGTAAGAATTCAGTCAGAAATTTCACTGACAACGAACCACAGGAGAAATGCAAGATGGAATGTAATAGTGCTGCAAATATGTTAAAATTGCAAACATTCTTGCCAGCTGCTGCTGTTATCATGAGAAGTAATCTTCTGTTAGGGTTTATTAATAGCAACATGCTTTGGAAGAGACTGCCATTTGTACTTATGGAACACTGTATCATGCAGATTGACTTGGAGCAACAAAATCTTAACTGTTTAAACATAGTAGTAAGTCTACCTAAACACAGGGTAAATAGAAAAAAAAAGGCACTGAAAACATACCAAAAATATCTTTCTAGCACCTCCTCTGCTGTCCTTTTTCAATTTTCAGGAAGTAAAATTCTGTTGGGAGAGTATCCTTAGAAAGAAAGCAGTATAGTGTCACCTACAGACTCCTGGCCTACGAGCCAAGGAACAATTTTCTGTTTCTAGCAGCTAACAATATGTTATGTTTCTATTCCCATTTTGTCTTCTCTCTTTCATCTCTGCAAGCAGTAAGCTCTCTGTGCAGTGACAATTTTGCATACAGCATTTAGGGTAACATCATTATAATACAAATAGTAATATTTGTAAATAAAAGTATGTTTTTTAAACCCATGTCCATGTATAAACATGGAAACATCTTAATCATGAGGAAAGATCCCACGTGATACCATATAAAGCCAGTATGCTGCAACCTGTTACCTTCATTATACAATAGCTACATTATGAGCTGAAATATATGCTGACTACAGAAACTGGAGTCAAATGCAATTTTAGAAATTCCACAGGAAGGCTCAGATACCAAAATATCTGGTCTCAAATTTCCATGTATTTACATATTACACATTCCTAAAATAAGTCTTTTACCTACCTGAGTCTTCTACATACAAGTTGCCTGTTTTTTGCAATTTAGAAATAAAACTCCATATATTACCTATTGCAAAGCAATGCAGCATATACAAGCTTAATAAACTATCCGAAATAATGAACCATCTGAAAAAGGGAGGAGAGCATGTTTTACTAATTACAACACAAAATATTTGCTGCCTTTTTCACATTATTACACTATTCCCTGTAAAACAAAAATATTTCCCTGGCTCAAAGAAGTTTAATACCATTTACCAAGTGTTATGAGTTCCTTTGATACTAAGTATAAAATAAGTTGGACTGAGGAAGTATTGCTAAACTCAGATAATTCATAAGTGAAGAACATATATAAAAGAATATATTTAGACTTTTCTTATCATTTATGCATTTTAACTCATTCTTCTTCTCTCCTCCTTTTATCCATCCGTTTAGGACCAGTGGATCTGTGATGGTCTTACAATATATTAGAATATCATCTACAAAACAAGTGAAAAAGACCACACGCAAATCTTACAGTGTTTTGCCTACTGCTGCAAAATGTTATGGTAGTAGCAAAGCTATTAAAAACAGATTTACTGTATCACCTTCTTGCACAGGATCAACATTTTCATAACATACATAACCAGCACTTCTTTCACAAACATGTGTATTTGCAGCACATTAAAAATTTAGTACAGTTTGTAATCATCATCTGAATTTTTAAGAAAAATCATTACCCTACTTCATGGACTGTGTATTTTACTATTAAAATCATATCATTTGAGAGGTGACTAACCAAGGAAGTTTTTCTGAAACGTGATCAAACTGCACATGACTACACAAATGATCTGCAATCATCTCAATCCTCTTACCAAGAAATTTTGCAATCACATTGGTCACTCAAAAAATGTTTTAAGGAACATAACAAATCAAAAGTACAGACTTCCTTAACTAAAAATAAACAAAGAATGGGAAAAGTCATGTCAACTCCAGTGCTGTTTTGTTGCCTTTTCAAAACAACTGAGTAACACTATAAAATGCCTGAATAGAATGTAGAAAGATAATCCTGTTGTCCCTATGCAAAACTGTATCTGCAGTTTTGTCATGAAACAAAGATAAATAAGCATAATAAGCTGGAAAGAGGGCAAAGGGAGAGAGAGGAAAAAGAGGCTCACTTTTAACAGAGGGTGAATGTCAATAAGAAGCTGTAGGGAGAAAGCAGAATTAGGAGGCCAAAACCAGGTGAAGGGCGAGTGAGATAGTGCAGACCAGAGTCCCAGAGTTTGGAAGGAAAAAACAAGCCAAGCAGTGGAACGAGGAATGAGGTGGGCTCTTCGCTCCGAGGAGCAGAACTGTTTAAAGTGGCAAACCCCACCATTCCCTGACAGTAAGGGTTCAGCACATACGGAACAACAATCAATCGGTTGTGATAAGCAGCTGAGATCCCAGAGCAAGATGCTCATGCTACAGCCCTGCTTATGACTTGTCTGGGTCTCATTCTAGTTCATTTCGACTTCCACTCAGAATGTGGGAACATCAGAACAAAGCCTGCCAGTTAAAATTAGTTTGCCCTCCTTGTGTTTCTCTATTAAGAGACAGTCATGACACAGCAGAGCATTTTTTCCTCGCAAAGGATCCTTTCCGCATACCTGAAAAAGCTCTGTTCAGGAAATTAAAATGGCTTCATTTGTTACAGAAGGACAAGAAGTGTTTACTTAGTGATACAAGGGACTGCAAAAAGAGAAAAAGGAGAATCACGGCTAAGGCAATTAGGTTTCAAAGCAATAAATGATGTATTTAATTACACATTTCATGAGTTCCCCTCCAGCATGATCAATCAGCAAAGAGGCAGCTGGGTCAGTTTATGGCATCACTGCTGTCTCCCATTCCCTCTTTTCTTCTGCTGGAAGCTATAACCGCCACAGCTAGAGACCATAAAACAGACAGACTTTAAGCAGGTAAAGAGCTTTCACAAAGTGAATCCAGCATGTTTGAATAGCTCAACGTGAATAACAATAAAGGTTTCTAAAGACATCTAAACAACTAGGCACAAAGGAGTAAAATTGCCCAGGCAACCTTCCTTCTGACACCTCCTGAAGGGAAGTGAGTGACTGCAGAATCCTCCGAACATGCTTTTAGCATCTGCACCCACACATCAGCCTGTAACAGACAGCACTGCTCATTGCACGGAAATGGAAGTTTTAAATGCATCAAAACCACAAAGGAAAACATTTTAGCTAGCGTTAAATATAAATGAGTTTCCGATTGCTGCTTTTATCTTGGCCAGAAATAGGTAGAACAATTTAAATATAAAAGTGTTTCTCAAAGAGTCAGTATGATGACAGTGTATCACTGAATATTCTGAAAAAGCAGTCTCTAGGAGTGCTGTGACATGTGTTGCAGCGGAAGTCTGGAGAAAAAAACCAAACACCCCACAAAACCCCCCGAGCTAGTTGTCAGGGGTTGTCAGAGGTTGTCCAAGTATTTTTGACCCAGTACAGCAGGTTGGACCAGATCTGCACAGTTCAGCTAGCAATTTTCTTTTCCCAGGGGACGCGGGGAACAGCTGTTTGAACAGCAAACACACTCCCTCCTACAAAAGGCTATCTTAAGCCCAGAGCTTCTGTAACACCCCACAGAAGGGGAGGGGTAGACAGAAGCATACTTCTGCCGGTATCTAGCTCTACAGAGCCATAAACACTGACTACCTCTGGGTGTATCCACGGGTTTTGAGGGTTTTTTTTTAAAAAAAAAGAAAAAGATGGATTTTGGTATGGCTTGGCAAACGTCTTGTAAGCATAGCATGGGAGACCATGGGGCTGTTCAGCTGGGTCAGGTTGAACCACCCCACCTTGAGTTGACCAGGCAACTGAGAATCTGTCCACTTCTTTGTGTCCCACTTCTGTGATTCCTATTTTATTCCCTCTCAAGTACAGTACAGCCAACAGGTTTGCAAGCTAAATGAAAGAGGTAAATGCAGAACAAAGGTAAAAAAGAAGGGTGAAGATACTTTTTAGTCTGCCTCTGCTCCACATTGAGAAATTAAGTAACATACTGTTTTTCTTCAAGGCTATCACCTCACATAGGAAGAACTTTTATTCCCCTTGTGAGAGGAGATGAAAGGCATGGGAAAACCAGCTTCAGAGTGAAGGCACCACATATACTTTAAAAAAAGAGGAAATAGTTCATTATTCAAGATTGTTTATCTTCTAAAAGGAGTTACCCTCTAGGCAGAGTGTTACACAAGACTTAGTCGTGCTCATTTTTGTAACTTTTCAGTATTCCCTTCTTTCCACTCAAAACCATCTGCCTTTTCAGTTTACTTCCTTCTGCTGGACCTCTGAAGTACTTCCATTTCATTCCAAAGATCTTCCAAAACTGAAACTCCAAAAATAATAAAAGCAAGAAAACAAACAGTATAAATTATAAGTTTAACAATGAAAACTAAAACCTCTATAAGGCTGGTTTTATTGTGAATATTTGGATATCCATAGCAAGATCCACTCTTTCCCAAGAAACAAGCATAGGGGACATAAACAAACTTCCTTTTGTGCAGACATCAACTGATCAGTCCATGATCTGTACTCCCATTTGGACAAATGCTAACACAAACAAGAGAATTTGAAGTAAAGGCTAAACCAGCTTTGAAAGAAAGTTATTTCTGACAGCCACTCAAAGAGGCTTCTTACCACCAGTGGCCATAATGCAAGTCCCTGCCGCAAAGCCCAGAACAAAAAGGCCTCTTGTAGAAGATGCAGGCGTGTGGGAGTGCTGAGATTTGTCCAGTGACAAACCCTTAAGACTCCCTTAAGTTTTAATTTAAAAAATTATACACATACATATGTACGCACACACGTGCACATTTTCGCACTTTTTTTTCTTTATGCTCTTCTGACAATCTTTTCTTACCAAATGGTAAGAAATTCCAAGGGAATTTTTTTCACTTTGTGTTTAAGGGGAAAACAGTTTATTTCTTTTCATATTACTCAGGACCTGAACCAGTCAGCTGAAATACAGGTAAGTGTAAGATAGAAGAATACATCATTTCAGAGAAAGCTAAGTAGTTTTTTGTCCATTAAGTAACTTCTTACTGTCATTCATGAAATAACGTGGTATACTCAAGCAAGAATTATGATTTTTTTGCAGAAAAATTCAGGATTACCTTTCCCTGAAATACTAAACGGACGGACTACTTGGTTAAACTGTTGGCACAACCATTTACATAGATAGATTTGACTGACAATGAAAAGGGTATTTTGATTGTTTTAACAGAGAAATGAAGGGATAAAGGAACAAGTCCAAATAAGTGAATTTGTTCATGCATAAGATACATCAGGATTCCAAATAAATTATCAGCAAACCAGTCAACCAGAGGAAGGAAAAGGAACTAGAGTCTCATTCCACGTGCTCTACTATAGTAACAAATGAACCAATACCATAAGTAATGAGTAAGATCAGTGGATGCTCTTGTATATAAAAAACACAGGCTGGCATATAAATCAATTCTTAAATACTTTAACTTATGCTTACCTAACACACAAGTCCATCCTACAGAGGGAAGCATTTCATTGATGAACTGAGTTGATGAATTGCCAAAATCTGGTGGGATACATTTTAAGGGTGAAACATACGCACATATAGTGAAACTATTCTCACAAAACCATACGGTATAACAGAACCTCCAGTGTTTCTGAGAGTTTGGGCACTGAAAATGGATACATTTATTACCTTGATTCTTCTAGCTTGGAATACCACAGGGTGCATGCTGAAACCCCTGCTTTATAACAATTCAGTGCTACTTTAAGCCATCTGAAGTGAAGGAACACTGCCAGTGAACAAGTCACCTTCACAAATTCTCCAGCTTATTAGCACTTCTTAAAAACATTTTTTCAATGTGATGAAATTGTTATACAGCAACAAAGACCAACAAGTACTGGAATTTTCAGGAGAAAACATGGAAAACTAAAAGAGGGAAGAAATCTATTTTTGAAGTACAGCTTTTGAAATAGTCAAGAACTGCAACAATTCAGAAGGAAAACCACTTCTACTGTTACTGGTTTAAGAGCAGCCTAAGGGGAAAATCACATAGTTAATTAAGAGACCAATTTCTTGTCAACTGAAAGTATTTACCACGGCAAGCAAAATACAGCACTTGATTTTGGAACGTATGTGACATACGTGACTGTCTCATAAGAATGTTCAATGATCAGCTGCAGTTACATCCCACTCAGAGCTAAATGACACCCGAGACCTGAAGTGTGCCCTAGCTGAAAGGTATTCATTCCTTCTTCACATTACACTGCAAAATCTACTTCAGTGCCTGCAAAAGATGTGTTAATGGCTAAAGAGGACCATGGCTATGTCTGCTTTCGATGATACCGCATCAATGTTTCCAGTGACAGCTTTGAAGGAATACATATGCTTATTGTGTAAGGATAGTACTTTTACAGCTATGCCCTATTCTCAAGTGCTACACAAAAAATGCTAATACCATTTTAAACCAGATTCAGACTAGTAGTATGGCAAACAAGTGTTTTAACTACATCACCAAACTGACAAAACGCACAAGGGCAAACTGTCAAGTCCTGTGACCATTTATAGTGCACTTCTCAATAGAAGCCCAATATAACTAATGCAGAGGATGCAGGAGCTATGAATCGTCAGCTCTCATAACGGAAGTATTTTTACTCCCAAGGACCATAGGACACATTTTAAAGATGTTTTGCTTGGTTTAATGTACAATTAAGGAGAGGAAGAAATGAGTTCAAACAAGAAGAAGGTCGATAATCTTCAGGTTTAGTGTTTAAATGGCCCAATCACACGCGTGCCTGAAAAAAGTTGGTATCGACATATTACCAACTCAATAACCTAGAAGTAAATTGTACCTCATGTTCTACAGCACATCAAGTTTAGGTCTGAACACTAAATACTAAATAATTCAATGCATTACTTATTAAATGAAAAACAGAATTTTAAAAAAAAATAAATCTAAGAGTTGCACATTGGTGAAGACTTTGTGTCACTACTCGTATTTTACACGAAAATACTTTTTTGGTTCTTACTATGTTTACTAAAAATGATAAATCTACATAACAAAAGTATTAATTTTCTCACCTGCTGATGTGCCAAATTAGGTCGTTGTTGGTTTGTGTTTTTTTAATATGCAGAAATTAAACTGCAGGTCTTGTATGCAACCTACACATGTTAGCATGGAAGGAGCCCAATATGGTAATCGTTATGAGCTGCATGCAGGCTTTGAGCGCTGCAAGGCATGAGACTAAAGGCGGAGCTCTCATCTCTTCCACTATCAGCAGCCATCATACTGAGAAGAATTAGTTTCAGAAGACAAGATAAACTTAAATAGAATGATGATATCTTAGCTGGTAAAACATACATTTACAGCATTTCTTAATTTCCACCTTAGTTCTAATGATAAAAGAAAAGCAGATGCTGAACAGTTTCTTAAATCCTCCCAGACCTAAACCTCTGACTCATTAAACTGACTGCCTGAATGTGGTGTAGGACAGGTCAACCGAGACAGGTTGTGGTCAGTTTTGAACAATGTAAAACCTTTGGAGAACTTCTTTGGAAATTCTTTTGTTCATATTTGTGATAAGCCAATGTGTGACCACACTTCTCATTGCAGAAAATACACACATAAATCATCACCATTCAAGTTGCAACAGTATAACATATTAATATGGGCACAAAAAGACTTGTGAAATAGACCTACTAAACTTACGTTCTATACTGCATATTACATTTTATCCAAGATAAAGGAACTAAAACTATCCAGACATATTCCAAATGCTTACTTTCAAGCAAACAGTTCTCAAATCACACAAAAAATTTGAAAGCACATCTTTTTAAAAATAGAGGGTTTATCACTTTCAATCTGATGAAACGTTCCTATTCAATGTTCATGTATGCATAATTTCAAAAAAAACCCTTTTCTGTAATGTACACGATCAAATATTAAACAGTCACATGTACATATATATGTTCTAATTTTTGCATTGCCGCAGGTTGATATTATGTTGCTAGCTTTCAACACGTGCCACGTACCCTTTACATATAAGAAACATTCTCAGACATTCAAAGCAACACAGCAAAATGAAATCAAGCTTTCAAGGGTGATCTTGTCAAATTTAAATTTCATCTGTGATTTCACTAAGTTTACTAAAAAGGAGCGTGTTGACATTCAAGGAAAGCCAGCACAGTTACAAAAGCTGAGCTAGATTTTAAAACTTGCATCAATAAATGGAAATAGTATTTATTCAGTAGCAATAGAAAACTCACAGTAATGTTGGGAAAATCCATTATGAAGAGCAAATTTATTTATAATTTTACTGAAAAAAATGTTCCAGAGAGTAATAAAGAAGAAAAATTAGTTTTACCTTAAAGGATACGAGCTCAGCAGTATGCAAACTGAGTAATGAAATCATGATGTAAGTCGATTTAAAAATGTTAACTTTTTATTGAAAATTGTAAATCACAGAGAGAACAAAATTTAAAAGACTCTTTTTATTTATTTTCTTTCCCTCTTATAATGTGCTTTAAGAGTCACTTTATTCATACAGCTCCTGAAGCTGTAGCATAAGACCCGTGATAGCTTGTCAGGCTAGGATTGTCTATATATAAACTATATCGCAACCTCCACATAGTAACATGCTATTTTTATTTTCTGTAACAGCAAAAATGTTATCTCCATTATTGAATTACAAAAGTATTAAAATCATATTTTAAGAATTCTTACTAAAAATATTTAAATATTAATTAGTTTAACATCTCTAAATTCTCTACGTTAGTATCCAACAAGTTCCATGTGCCAATACAATTCGGAACTGCATTCAATGGATTTTAATCCAAACTATCTACATCACCTAAAAGAGTGAACAAAAGCAAAATAGACATTTATGAGTGCACCTATTTTATACAGCATTTGTTTTCATCTACGTGGTTTACAGCTATAAAAGAATCTCTGGCACGTCCCTTTAAATGAGTAATAGCTAAGACAACATGTACGGATTTTAATTAAATTAAAGACAAGAGTTACTGAAAGAATGACCCGAGGGCTCCTCCATAGCACTCGGAGTGAATAGATAATACTGATACAAGTATTTCCTCATGGAGTGAATGCACCATGACAAAGCACAGCGCTACAAGCCAAGTGATCAAAATTCCGGTTTTAAAGACTTTTACACTTACCCGCCTACGGCAGAAGGGCAGGCCCTGTGCAATAATGCTGATGCTAAAAATCTTCATCACGGTTTGGTGTGGTAGAGGTTCTTTGGCACTTTTAAGATCAACAGGAACCAAGCCATGGTTGATGGCAGTTTTCCCAGGTTTGGACATTTTATCGTTCTTACTTTGTCAAGCCTACTAATAATGCAAGAACATTGCTCAAAACTTTGCTTCTAAAGTTGCATGACTTTTTTTTTTTTTTTCCCTTAAAAAACAGTTTCAGACTGGTGATTCAGCTCCCCACAGCCTTCTGCCTTTGTCTCTCAACCTTCTCCTGCCAAGTGTCCTGACCTGTCTGCTGCTCAGTGAAGTGCAAGCTATCCTAGTATAGACAGGAATTAAACTACCAAGGGGCAGGCAGACTGCTCCTGCCAGTCAAACAGCTGGTGGACCTCCCCTGCAATGTCAGAAGAGCCCTTCTCCAAAAAGGGATCCACAGAGTGAAAAAGAAGAAGAAAATCGTGACTGCCAGGAGTTTTAATAGCCACAGCCGCTTACGCCTGCCTTTTAAAGGAAGATTTTTTTTTCTTTTTAATTACTATTAATTTTTTTGAGTCAGCATTCTGCTTTCAGAAGGAGAATCCAAGGAGATGACAACCTTCAAGACAGTAACAGTGTTATTTTGCAGGATCAACTCTACCACTCACTGGGCATACTTCTTCTGGACAATTTCACAGCCAGTAACTAAAAAAATGACCTGGACTTTACTGTTTCTCAGTCACCATCTCCACAAACATAATATATTGCTAAGTCCAAAAGTTAAAAAAGGAGACAAAGAAAAAATGGGAGTCCCCTAAAATGAAGTTATCGTCTCAAAATTTGGTCTTTTAATGAAAGGAGAGGCTATCATTGCATTTTCACCTACATTGTGACTTTCAGCTCCTTCGTCCTGGCCCTCCTTACTTATGCACAGGCACCTCAGCCTGCACATCTCCCCACCTTCCCTGCTCTGTGAGGGGAGCAGCACCTGGGGGGCTTTGGCTCTAGGGATGCAATGGTACTGGAATAGTCGTCCCTTTTCTGGTCGTCACAGATTTGGGTACCAGTTTGCTCAGGCCTATCCATCTCTGTGATGGAAAGGAGGAGGGCCCTTCCTCTGGGAACAGTGTCCCCCAAAGGATGGCTGTGGGGAAATCTGTCTGCCCTTAACAACAAGCCTCATGGAGGCCCATCTTTCAGGAAAAAAGTTCTTAGTCCACCAAACAAAGCTAGAACAGCAATGTCTATTACTCAGATTATCTGCAATTAGTTTACTTCTATTTCAAACAATTTCTTGATCAAATTAGCTTTCCTACGATGCCTCTAGGTTCCCACAATGCCTTTGCTATCCCTATACTTGGACATGCTTCTTAAAAAATACATTCCAAGTCTGAAAACCTTTTTGAACAAAACTAAGTAGAAAGAGACAAAAGCCTGTGAAAATATCTTACGAAATTGCTGATAAAAGACATAGAAAGCCATCAAAGCCTTTGTATGAACTGAGTCGGTACGGTCCAAAATACAGTGAATAGATGACCATTATGAAATCTTACAAGTCCCTTTATGCACAACCCAAAGGTAATTAACTGTATAATTATACGAGGGCAAAAGAGGGAGTGTAGTAATGCTTTAATGCTTGAAGCACAACACTGCACCTTGACAAAAGACAGCATTAAAGTATGCCTGTATTAGCATCGCCACTTAGCCCTTTGTTTCCCCTTCAAAAAGCCAAGCTGCAAGCATGTCTCACTCGCATGTAGAGGGCTTCCCTGACCAAACATTTGCTTGTTGAATGCTTTGTACAAACAAAAAGAAAAAGAAAAAAGCTATAAAGAACCCTAATGTTTTATTGAGTATATACACATTACAGTAAGCATTCACTTATAACAAAGTATCTTTCTCAGACAAACAAAAAATTCTTATTTCTTTACAGATGTTGAATACGGAAATGCTGTTACAGAACACTGGGTAGCACGGTATTTTCATGCACTGATTTTGGGGTTTTTTTCTTTTCTATCATTCCATTCAAATGCCATTCTAAAACACATTTAGACATACATTTTCTTCTAAAAGACTCTTGACATTTCCTTCTTTATACTTCATCCTATAAACTCCAAAACACAGTTTACCATTAGCCTGTACTCAACAGCGATTATCAGATCACGATTTATAGCTTCATTCTGACTTATTTCACATTTTATACAACAAATATTAAGCTTTCACATGGCTAGAAGACTTTGGAAAGGTGTCTTGGGCTCTCAGTTTCACTCAAGTAAGAAAACTTCCCCAAAGTACTCCACAGAGGAAGAAAGAGTAGCCTTTTGTTTCTATTTTGAATAACTGAAGTGAAGAACAGAGCCAAATCCCTTAAGAGATCAACTCGCATATCCCTATTTTTTGAAGTATCATTCAAAAAGATGCAACAGGTCAAAGTTTTCAATTTTTGATATACCAGTTGCCATCTCAATCGGTCCAACAAAGCCACAAGTTTACCAAAACGTATTTATATTAATACAATTTGAGATTTGAATAGTATGCATGTAACATGCCAAGATCAGATATGGTATTTCATACAAAGCAAACCTCAGATTCTAGTCTAATAAATACTGAATATTTCATTTAATTGCATACAGAAACATTTCTCTGTGTGTGCACTAAGAGAAACCGCTGAAAAAACTCAGTTTTAAAAGATTATTTCATTGTGCAATTGCTGAAAAGAAAATTTGAGTGTGGCAGGTCTATGTGTTGTTAGTTGATATTAGAGCCTCGTATTTTACTACTTTACACTCTTACTCACCCCTTTTAAAGAAAAAAAAAAAAATTGCTCATAACCAAAGTGCAAACCGGGACCATAACTTGGCCCATTTAAACATCTACACACAACTGGGGAGCTGACATGACTGAAGAATGGCATTTTCCAAGTGCTGCTCACAGCAGAAATCTCCAGTCACAGGTTATTCTCACACCTCCAAAAAGACAAAACTCTGACTGTACGCCCTTCTTCTTTTGTCATTTGACATGAAAGTCCCAAGAATATGTTAGTTTTTCCTCAGGAACTTCCAAACGATTTTAGAATAATTCCACAGGGACACACTTCTGGCTGAAAAAAAGTATAATGTTCACATTCAAGCAGACTTCCCTTTCTAAGTGGTCAAAGCCAAAACAAAATAAGGCTTTTTTTGTCCCACATGAAGCGACAATGCTAGGTTTCACACTTTACCATAGCAGTCAGGAAAAGTTGCAGTTCTCTCTATTTTTTCCCTTCTTTTTTATCATCATCTCCCAGAAAAACACACTTGCATTAGGCAGACGAGAACTTGTTGGCCCCATTTTATTTCCATGTATCATCAGTTCTTTTTAGTCTTAGATTTGCTACACATTACTGACTGTAGGTATTATTGTCTTAACAGTAATGTTTAAAGGCCCCAAGCTATGCTGGACAGCTATAAGCATTTAATAAGTGAAAGTCCTTAGCCTGAAAATACAACACAGCCTAAATTAAGCAATAAGAGGGTGTAACAGGAAGACAAAAATGGAGCGGGTTGGCTATCTTAGAAGTGTCAGGAATATATTGCATATACTAGATATGACTTATTTCTGTATTTATTACACATACAGTTTTAATTTAAGCTCTAAATGTAAAGTTTAAGAGGCACTTTGTTGCTTTTATCTTTAGAAGTCTTTTTAATATTATACGGGGTGAAAACATGTATAAACTTAAAAAGTGTGGAACTATGGAAATTTGGGCTTTATGGCTCTGTAATACATTTCTCTAAAATCCTGTTTCTAAATAAAGTGGGGCTGATTTCCAGTGATGCTCTTAAGTGCCTGCCTGTCATTTTAATCAGAAGATCACATCTGAAATCAGTTTACTTTGTTTAGATGCATAAGTGCCTGAAAACTTGAGTTTGAAAATACTAGTTTGAGATTATCATGGAGTATTAACTGTAAACTTAAGGATCCAGAAGACTCCTCTTTCTTTGTGGCTGGTCCAGTGAAGAGATGCCTTTGTAAAATGAAAGCATGTAGTAAGCAGCAATAATTTTTATCCTTTCAGAGTAATTCAAAGTGATCCTGTAGCAGAGTTTTTTAGCTGTTTACCAGAAAGCAAGTGTCATGAAATTAACTAGCTCATTCAGTATACTTAACTCAGAAAGGCCATGATTTTAAGACATGGATCCAAGAATCTATCCCAACGACAAAAACCAGCTTACTCAAACCTTACAGAATCTTTTCCTAAAGCTGACAATTGTTTTGCATATTAACATTACTGGGAAAAAATAAACAAACTCATGACATTTTACCATGGTGATAGAACAGTACAAGATCTAGAGAGACCTAAATAAAGTATTTGCAAGTATAGAAAGATTAAAATGCAGAAAGCAGAACCCATAAGTTTTTTCACAGTTCTTAACATCGGCGGTGAACAGCTGCCCTCAAATGGATAAAGCAGAGCACTGCAACGTTTAAAAGTCGCCTTCTCAAAATAATAGTAGCATAATAATCCTTTTAATATATTTGATAATATACTTCCTAAATAACATTTTCAGTAAGCTCTGCATAGCTGTAGCATACAGAATGCACTAAAATTTAGATTGTACACAAGCCTTATTTCTCTCTTGATAGTCATGCTGGTCCCTGCCCATGCATAGAAAGAGCAAGAACTTTTGTTAGCAAAGCAAGACAGTCTGTACTACACTAGTAACTAGTTCTGTATAGCAACTGTGGTCCCAAGTGTACTTCTGTGAGGGATCTTTGATACCAGTACACTAATAGTTCCCAAATGATACATTGCACATCAGCCTGCTTTGTACAGGCAAATGAATAACATGTACAGAAAAAAGACTGCTGTACAAAACTAACTGCAAAAATATTAGTGGTGCTGCGCAGAAAAAAATATTGCTCTAAAGCGTCTCTATCGTACCCAAGTTTACCCAATGCAAAAATCTGCATGTGTAAGAAAACATAATTACCCAGACCCCTGAAGAGGGTATGGAGGGAATCAATGGAGAGGATCATTTTGATCCCACAAGATCAGAATTTCCTAAAAAATGCACACTTTAATAGTATACAAAAGGGGCAAAAGTACCAATAAAACATGCAAACTGATGGCTTTCTCTATACGTCATGCAACAAAACCCAAGTGTAGACCTGTTGTATCACAAGCAACAGAACAAAGCCTGGCCCCAGGTGAGATTGTCATGCCAGTTTGAACTGTGCTTGAATTACACTATGGCTTCGCCATGGCCTTACAATCCCAAAACATCAGAGGACCTACACAGAAGAGTCATTCTGAATAGTCCAACCACAGCAAAGCTTTATTTCAGGCTTATGCCTTACTATGAGTTTTGACTAACAAATGCCTTCTATGGTGTAAAGTAAGGAACAAACATCAACTGAACTCGTTTACTTGGCCACAGCAAAACCCAATTCCACAAAGATTCAATGATGCCTAACCAGGTGATGGTCACCCCATTGACTTCTTCCTCAGCAGACACATTAATAAGTCTCTCCCGTTCCTGCCTACCCTCCAGTTACCTTGAAAACTTGTGTAATGTTAATCTCTCTCTGTCAAATTGGGTGAAAATTAGTCAAAAGATGCATAAGGTCTGGAAAGGAAGACAGACAATGACCGGCAGATGTCTCAACTGCACAAGCTTTGTTTTCTTTGGCGACAAAACTTAATAACATAGTAAAGAAGAATTGAGATTTTCTTAACTTGGACTCACTCAGATGATACTTCCTGGTTATGATTCTGGCTCTGGAATCTTATTGCAGCAGTCATTAATAACTACTATGATGAAAGAGGCTGGCGTCTACTACAAAAAAACTACTTTAAAATTTTTGCTATGAACGGGCAAGAAGGAGATACGCCTTTTGCAGCTGCTGGTGAAAGATGGTACAATTTCTATAGAATCATAGAATGGTTTAGGTTGGAAGGGACCTTAAAGATCACATAGTTCCATCCCCACCACCAACGCAAATAGGTTTGAATGACTGTTAGTAAAAATTGACATATCTCCACTGGATCTGTTCGATCCCACAGCTGATCTTCTTTGGACCTGAAATAAGACAAATAGGTCTGCTGGAGATTCTAGTAGCAAAAGAAGATTAGCACCTCCCCTCCCCTGCTCCAGCCATTTTAATTCCAAACTCCTTCCTTAAACTGGATGTAGAACTTGTCAGGTTTGTGACCTCTGAAATTATTTCAATAAGCACAATACCTTAAATCCTCAATTTTTGTTGTTGTTATTTTTCCACTACATTAGCAAAAGTAAACAGGTCACAAAGCAGCCTGATGCATGATGAGACAAACAGAAGACAAATAGCAAAAGTGTTTGGAAGTGGAGTGTAGTCAAGACCTCTTTGAGCAACAATGAGCTATTAGATCACTTCTCTTTGTCCATGGATCTCTTAGCATGCAACACCAGTCCCAGAGAGACATCAATGATAAAAACTTCCTAGGCATCTCAACAAATACAGAATTTCATCTCAAAAGAAAGGGAAGGGAATATGCAGGTATATGCAGCTATAGGCATAGGATCTGCCCTTGGTCACGACGGTACTAGTGCAAAAGAGATCATTTGCACAAGCTAACTTTTTGTAAGGTCACATCAAGTGTTTATGAAAGAAACAAGAAGATTTTCTGGTAAACTACATATTGGCAAGACTATACAATATCAATACTAATGACGCTATCATATCATTAAAACATATACTTAACCGTGCACATTTTAAACAAATAATTCCTACCATATTAAGACATCTTTGTAAGTGTATAGAATCATTTCTAACCAGAGGCCTATATAATTTGGCTTTACTCCACAAGCCTCCTAACTTTATTTACTGTACTATGTGGTCTTGTTGACATTGTCACTTTTTTTTTTTTTAAACTATCTTTAAAACATGTGTCTTCATTTCTTCATTAAACATTTCAGCAAATATTCCAGGTATGTAACAGAAATCCAGCTGCATCATCTTGCGTTTTACAAATATTCCAGAAATGTCTGCTCAGTCCTCATTGGCTATAATATGACTTGTTGGATAAGCAAGTTTAACTCTTTGGTCTAGTCAAGAGTTGCACCAGCTGTTAAAAAGAATTGCTACAGCTGCTCTGCAGGAATTTATTTGCTGACCACTTATTTATGCTGTCGTTGCACCTTTAAATAAAGCTGAGACATGAATTAAGAACTACAACAACAGGTAGAGAAGTCATGCAATATTTAACACCGGATTAAAATGCAAGTCGAATTCCCAACTGAGGATAAACTGGGGGAAGGGAAAGCAGGTGTTTTTATTAGTAAGGTGGCTGCTTTTATGAAAGAGGAAGAGAGGAAACTGAAAAAAACTAGTTTTCAATACAATAATTCAGCTTTTCTTATCACTGTATCAGTCTCCTGTGTAAAATGCAAGACTTTCAATGAGAAATTCTCTACTTATATACATACACACACAAAATATACACAAGGCAGTACCAAAATATTTATAACATGATTATCAGTTTCTGAATAGTCCAAAAGCACTGCCAAAAATTAGTGTTGGACTTCGAATTGTCTTCCTTTCTGTGTATTACACGGGAAAAGGAACAATCCCCAAAACATCAGAAAGGCATTAAAAATATTTCTCCCACCTAATACACCTAAAAAAATACTTTTTTCTTCTGTAATGAAAAATTTTGTCCAGATACTGTTTATTCAGCATTAAAAAAAAAATCCTCTTGTGTGAAGCCTGACAATGTAGTAACACTCTTCATATTAGCTATATTATCTACTGTCAAAATAAAAGGCTGAACAATGCAAAGTGTTACATTTTGTATGTTTGAAACAATACAGATATCAACATCTATTTTGATACAAGATTGTGTTTTTCTTACTAGAACTGTAAAACGCACAAAAATCTAACAAATGCAACAACTGATTGTTATATTGGCATTCATTTGATAGCACCAAATTAAGCTACATAATCCTTTTCAGCTGGTTAACAGCATACTGCAAAGGGGTGTGAGGCTATTTATAAAGCTCAAGGTATGCGAAACAAAGAATGTCTACGACTACAGAAAAAAACAGGTAGTCTGTGGAAGGGCTGGCACTCTTGGTTGGTATGGTTGCCACCTTCACCTTTTACTTGTCTTCTTTCCTCTTTTCTCCCCTCTTTTTTTATTTTTAGAAGAAGGGGAAGTCTTGCCTACACTTTTATTTAACAAACACTGGCTTTCTCCGATTTGTTCAAATACCACTTATTATTTAAAGTGCTTATAACTATTTAATAGAAATAGACTTTTTGTATATGGACAACCCAATCCAGCTTTGAGTTTACCGTCTGTCTGATACTCTGACTTCAAACCCTGCCAGCAAAGAAGTGGCAGAACAGCAGTACCGAAGTCTGACTGGGACAGTGTAGAAAGAGTTTCAACAGTCTGTCCTCCAAACCAGATACACATGCACGCATGTAAACACAGCATTCAGCGTACTTGCTGTAGGACATGTGATACTGGTGGTTTACACCAAAGCCAAAAATTGTGCAGACGGGTGAACGCTTCAGGGTAACAATTGAAAGTGTCCTTGCTTTGGATGAAGTCCAGCTTAAAGAGAAGGAACAACATTATTACATTTGGCAAGAATGAAGCATCCATAATGAACAATGTTAAGTCTTATTTCTTCCATTTAGCTGTGTCACTTCCAGTTTCTTAATTTTATTATTACTTATTTAAGTGATTTGTTTTCTGTGTGCTTTAGAAAATCTGACCAAGGGATCAGAACTGAGGAATTCATGGCATTGGTTAAAAAAGTGTTTATTATTTATTGTGTTTTACATTTTTTTTTAGTACTCAGTATATTTGGGTCAATAATTATCACGGTAGCTGCCCTTAAGGGACACTCCATAACTTAAGTGTGAGGAACAAAGGGTCACCTGCCCACTTCCAAGCATAAGACAACTAGTGGCTGGGTGACATAAGAATGTGATTTGCACTTGCAGGAAATGTTGCTCATAATTTAATTTGAAAGTAGTGATGACTCCTGATGGTGAATAAAGTGGAATTTATCCCTGCTGGCAATCTGTGGTAGTGGTCAGTGCATTTCCACTTCGGCAGAGACGCCAGGGATTGAACAAATGTATTAAAATTTAATAAGCATTAACAGAGTAATATTTCATGACACAGCTGAAAAGCATAGCCACTGTCTCCAAGGACTGAATTACACTGAATATTACTAAAATTCACAATTTGCTCTTATCATATTATGCAATATATGGTTAGGTAGTAATGTCAGCAGAAAACATCAGCTTTCAGTAAGAACAAGCATAAGAAGAAGCAAGGTTCTGTAAAGAAGTAGATGGTTTGGATGAGCTTGACTTGGGATAGAAATCTTTCTAGTTCCTTAGTATTTGTATCCTTCTCAGATCCTGTCCCTCTTCCCAATTCTTGTTACAAACTAAAGAAACAAAATTTAGAATTAGCAAGAAGAGGAGAAAGGAGAAGTAAGAGAAAAGAGAAATAAGAACAGAAGAGATGCCTGACAGTGACGTCTTCCACTTGTATTTCAGTGCTTATTATAGAGATATCCATCTATGCACAAGAACCTTTAAAATCTCAATACCAATTAACCATATGTAACATCACATCAGAAGTTGTACAGAGTCAACGCACACAAAGTTTTATAGACTTTTTTTAACATAAAGCACATTTTACAGTAATTTTGTGAAGTCTTGAACTTGTTTGGTCAGGAGAGAATGGGCAGAAATCTAGCAAATTTTGCAGAAAGTTGACATTTAGATAGTGTTCTCATTAATCACACTACGGACAAGAAGGGAGAAGATGCTTGCAACAAAGATAACAGTTTATAGAAACACTGGTTCTAGGTTTTATGTGGATTTTTCTAATGGAAATTTCACCAATAAAGGAAACCATAAAACATTCCCTTGCAACCTAAACAAAACATAACAGCGGATTAATAAATCTCAACAAATGCACGTCATTGCTACACGAGCCTAACTTCATACACAGATCAGACACCCACATATTACCAAAGAAAAACAGTTCATGTGTCAAAAATCATCCTTTGTCAAAAGATAATAGCTGCTGGCTGTTCAAATATTATGTGAGACAGCTTGGAAAATTCAGTTTTAAGTATTCTGCCTGTTCAAAAATGATTAAACTAGCATAGAAATTGATATTGTCTAGTTTTCCTCCTTATACTCAAGAATTTGCAAAGATATGTAGATTACTGTGCACAGTTTGCTGAATAGCAACGTGTTCTGCAGATAATGAAAAGTATCCTACAGAAATGAAGGACGTACTGCTGTTTTGCAGATTACAGTGGGTGAGAAATGCATCAGGAAAAAATGTTAGTCTCGCAGCAGCTGTTAAACGTAATTCTGGTCATCAGATCACCTTCTGCCCCTCTGTCCCTCTAAGCTAATTTCAGATCTCATAATTTTATTAAGTATAAAACATCAGGGAATACAAGAAATGTACTGATCATAACTTATATGTTTAAACATACTCTTCGAATTCATAGCCAAAAGAATATTTAACACCTTCCATTTGGGTAAAGGGGATGTCACCAAAACTGAAAACTAACTCACCAGCAAAAGTTTTACTTTCTTCACACTTCGATTCACTATTTGCATCAAGTTTCATGACCAGTAGTATCAACTGCACTTAAGCCCCAGAAGGTGAAGCAGCTTAAAACTAACACTCAGAGCAACAGCATCCACTGACAAAATGCTCAGTAAATACAGCTGTATCACTACAGGCTGCAGATACTTGGGCTAACGATCACATCAGGCAACAACACCTGCCACATAGTCAAGAACAACATAAGGAACAAATGGCATATTTAAGTGGGGCAGAGCTCACAAATGTATTTATTAGACAAGCCACGTATCGCGACAGAGTAAGCACACTGAAAGTATTCTCAAGCACATTTTCCTGATTTCTACTTCACAATGCCGTTGCCATATAATCGGTGAGCTGAAATGGTATTACTGCAATTCTTCCCCCCTCCTTCAATTTTGAGAACAAAGATGCAGAGCAAAAACCTTGTAGGTGCCTAACTGACACTGATTTCAAAGCCTAGGAAAAAGCGTGTGACTTCAAGACACTGCTTCAAGTAGTTACTCTGAAGGTATCAATTTAATTTATTCTACACAAAGTAAACAGATACAGCAGTTTGAGTAACACAGGCAAGCTCCTTTCCAATATTTACTTTTAAGGAGCTCTGCATACGCCAGGCAACTAAAAGTCAATTTAAGTCATACAACCTTGTGGCAACGCAAGTCTAAACCAAGCGTCTCTTTCCCCATCTGCCCCACCTTCATCTGAAAGATGGCTGGCATCTTTAGGGAGCTGCGGGAAACACACCTGTGAACAACCAACCAGCATGGTTACAAAAGAATTACACACATCTTCAGGAGAAACTACGGGATGTGTCCGGTGAGAACCACCGGGCAATAAGGAAGGTACACACTCCGACATGCAGGCTTCACTGCAAAGAAGGTGCAACTGGATGTCATCAGACACCTGTCCAGACAAATCTGGCACAATCAAAAGCTCTGTAGGTTTATTTTCCAGTGTGGCTAGCTGAGGCAAATCCCTTGAGAGGAGTTGAAAGACTGACCTCAGTTATTGGCACAGAAGCAGAAAATTGCTTGTGCCTTACTCAGCTACGACTTTAGTCTAGTAAGCAGTCTCTGTAACAGAAAACTAAAGGAGAAACTAAATCAAGCATTGCCTCTTTCCACATGAAAAAACTTGCATCTTTCTGTAAGGGGGAGGGGGAGATTAATTAAAATCTACTTATTAAATACCATCTTGTAGTCAAAACTATGACCCAAACTTTCAGCGTCAATGTCTTCTGTTAAACTACTTTTTCTCCTTTCCAGGCACTGAGATTCTTGGCTTTCCTTTCTATACACAATTACTTACTTCACAAATTATACATTAGCACTATCATTTAATTCTGTAGCAATATTTGTAAAAATCATACTGAAACAAGGTAAGACACCCTTCATTAAAGGAAAGAAAAAATAGAATTTATTATAGAAGAAATTCCTACCCTTTGACTGCTAGTGACATTTTAACATAACAGTTAAATTTAATTAATAGGTATTTCAAGAACTTTGCATGAGAAAGCTAAACTAGATAGCCAAGTCCTTAGATAAGCCACGAACTGTATCAAGGATAACCCCATTACTACAAGCAGAGCCCACATATCAATTAGCAAGCTTCACGATTCACTTATGGAGTAGGGAAAACTGGCAGAGCAGCAATTATTTATCACCAGTTTTACGTACACATGAAGGTGTAGGAGCAATTCTACTTACAAAAGGCAGAAAGTACAGCTAAACCTCTGCAAGCCTTGGCCAGCAAATGAGGCCATTACTGAACACAGTCAAGTAAAAGCAGAGCAAGTGAGAAGTACTTTTCAAAAGTGTTGGCATTTGTAGTAAAGCAGCACGATGTGGGTTACTACAGATGGGGAAGAACCTTGCTATCTACGGAGAAACTGAGAATCTGCATTCCTTCCATGGATGCTTTAATATTTAACAAACTACAACTTAATGACATTTGCATAACCTTTCCAAATGATATTGCATGCTTGGAATCATTAGCGACTAAACTGTGTAGCATATAAATGAGAAAGAAGTCAAGGGTTATAGGTGTTGATTGATATTAATCTCAAGAGTATGAATACTTCTAATGTTATTACAGGCCAATATAAAAATAAGGCTCTGTATCAGAAGAGTGAAAAAAAATAATTAAGACAGCAAAACTTCAAAAAAACTAAACTGTCATGGTAATGGAAAAGTAATTCTGACTGGCAGTTGTAAAGACCACGTTGTTTATCTTAAGTAAATGACTTATCTCATAGTATGCTAGTGCTGTATTTCAGAATAACCAAGGGAGGAGAAAATTTGCGAGTTCCTAAGCTTTTAAAGAGAGTGATGTGAAAGAAGATTTAATTAAAAAGGAGAATCCCAAGGAGAAGCAAAAGGAAGAAAAAATTATATTGCCAATATATTTGTTTGTTTGTTTTGTTTACAATCAGACCAATTCTTAATGTGGATCCTTTTTGACACAGCTTTAGCTGAATTATTACTTAGTTTAAAAACTCGTTAAAGCATTAACAGTTAGACAACTCAGGAGATGAAAAGTCTGAAGAATCTACATACCCTATGTGTGATCCTTGCAAAAAATAAAGATGAAAAAAAGAATCTCTTTTTGTAGTGTAAAGTTTTTCCTCTTTCTCCCGTGCACTCAGAGCACAGAATAGGTTGCATTCTTATCACACAAGCCATCTGAAAATGTTTAAAACTTATTTTTAAAGGAAATATTCCTACATCATTTCACATACTGGAAACAGATTTCTTCACAAATGAAAAATATTTAGTCCTTCTGTTCCAGTTGTATTTATTCCCTAGACTTAAAAAAGATGCTCCAAGTTTCTAGCTGCAAGAGCAGGAAAAACCTTTGGAAAGCAACACTGCAAAAGTCTCCGCAGGGCTGCAGCAAAGCAATAGCAGCCCCCTCTGCTGCTCAGAAAAGGAGAAAAAATATTAATGTATACTGTTACAAAACCGCCACCCCACTTACACACAGTGCTCCGACCTTCTCTCAACTGCATGGACTGTCTGTACACAAAACAAAAAACTACTTGCCAGGACCAGCATTTCTCTAATCATCCTTTACTTCTCCCTATGCCTATAAAGCTTTCAAATCTATCAACATTCTGACAATAACAGCAGACTTTCACACGAGTTCCTTTTCATTTCACACATGCGCAAACTGCTCAGTGTGATCTTAAGTTTTCTTTTGTTTTAAAAGTTAATGCTACCCTTTCATAGAAAGCCAAAAATCACTGAAAAATAAATCCTTTATATCCTTGTGGCTCTATACGCTGGCTTGGACCAAGCACCTCGCAGTAAAAATTCTGTCCCAGTCTGCACTATTTGAGAGCTCAAAGCTACGTATGTGAGTACGCCTTTAGATTTGTTTCACAACTTGGATGAGGATTTAAGCTCCAAGGGATGGGTCTTCCTGTGGTACATCCTGCCCTAGCTCCACTGAGGTCAACCCAGCTTATTTGTTCTTGTCTCTTCCCCCTCCACTCTCCAGGGTCAAAGAACAACACAGAAAAGGCACGCTTGGAGCAGCACCGTTACTTAGGCATGCACACCCAGTCACTTACAGCCAAACAGATAGTATGGCACCTGGAATCAGAGGACGCTGCAATCAAAGCAGTTTTTACAAGAAAATTTTTTACACGAAAATTAAGCTGCTTCTCAGCCTTCACCATTGTTATATGCAATATGTGTTACGTATGAAAGGCATCTATGAAAATATCATCTTGTTACTTTTAGTAATGAAGCAAATGCTCAAATGTGACAACTGCTGAAGGGGTATCAAAGTGGTTTTGTGGTTGTAGATCCAACTATACAAGAATTTTTCATCCTTGTTTTAGCTAAATCTGTTTTCTGGTTCTTAGGAAGCTCTGGTTAACCAACAAAGTATTTACCATCACAGCCCACAATCCTGCAACAAGCAAACCTGCATTTGAAGAGAACGCTAACTCAGAAATTTAGTGGAAGGTTCTGCGTGCAGAATGTCTGACCACTTATGAGAAGTCACCATCGCAATCCAAACAGTTAGCACACAAATAATTTTTCTCATTCATACACCCTAATCTGATAAGTTTCATGACAGCCTCAATAGAAGAAAAGGAGATAAATGTTTAAGAGGGGTTTTGTTGCAAAGACTCTTGTTGAACATTGCCTGTTGTCCAGAAGGACTCAGTGTCTCCCACAGACAGGCTCAAACACTCCTTCAGACATCCCTCCAGGCAAGCAGAGTGGATAGATGTGTTTCCTGAAACCCAGAACAAGAAAAATCGCCACGCACCAGCTAACAACCCTCCTGCTCTACCTGCTCACTTGGACTTTAAAATTCAAGTCCCTACAGAATACATGAAAATACCTTTAGTGCCTTCTCGTATATTCTCCCCTCAAAACACAATTTGTGGAGAAACATGAAACGGCTCCTGGAATCCCACCTCAAATGGGAGGGCATGGTATGAAAAGAAGTTATAGAAAAATTCAAGATGGCATGTGTCTAAAGTGACAGGCATACTTTCAAGATGAAAGAGGGGTGCTACTTGCATACTTCCCAACAACTCTCTACTACACATACGATACAACTTTTTGCCATGGACACAGTAAATTGCATCTTCTAGTTTCCGTATAATCTTCAGATTGTTTTCCACTTTCCCCAGAGATCAACTCCAAGCGTGCAAGCAAGAGTAAGAAAGGAAACTTGCCTTGATACCACAATTTGACCTACAGTACATATATATCTGCCTCTGGAAATCTCACACTTCCTAGTCTGATACGAAGTAGTTATTGTTTGCCCTGTTTGTTGTAGCTTGTGGCTTTGTTACTACTACAAAGTAGTAGCTGGCCTACTAGCCAAAACTGTGACAAATCTTTGCTGGAATGAATGCAGCTCACGCTCCTCAGGAATTCATGGGTTTAATTTTCCTTTTTTATGTGATTGTTTTCTAACTGAGGTGGCTTCACCATTAGACACATTGAATATTAAAGGTATTATGTAATGTAGAGTCTCAAATACAGCAAAACTAATAGAACAAGGTTAAATTCATGGCAGATTGGTTATAAGTGATCATTTTTCCCCACTTTCCACAAAATACATCAAATCCCAACCAAAGCTGAACGAACCTGTAAATTATTTTAACTTTTTATAAACAATTTCTTTCTAAGATAATCAAGAGGCCAGTATTCCTCCAAATAAGAAAAGTTCACAGCAGTTAAAGAAAACCAAGTCATCTTGATGGAAACTGAAAGCCTCAACTAAAAACAAAGTATTGAAGTATACTGAAGATGACAGTCATTACTATTTTAAAACTATGAAACTGGAAGTTGTAGAAGCAGTTAAGCAAACAAAAGGACATACAAAAACTGGAATGAGTTAAAGATTATATATATTATGATCAAAATTATTTTTAAGAATTAAAACAATCAAAATATTTCAGAAATCTCAAATAAACCTAATGATATACACACACAAAAAAATTCAAAAAGGAAACAGAGTACAACCTGGATAACCATAGGCTCAAAGCCAGGTGCCAGTCCAAGATAAAATAATGCAATGGTTGACATAAATAGGATTAGCAGCATCGATGCCAATTTTTCCATAAAAACATGCTGGTTATCACTTATGTCATAAACACTAGTTTTGATAAAGTATTGCTGGCATGATATATTTGTTAATACTACAATTTCAAGAGCATGAACACAGGTAGATAAACAATTTAAATCTAAAATAAGTGAGAATGTTAATTTACATGAGCTATGTCCCAGTGACTGTGAGATCCCACATACTGAGAGATAAAAGCATTTAAGGGCAGTTTCTATGAAATATGCGATGTACTGCAAATGTATTTGTTTGCTTATGCTGTGGTTAATTGTTACACCACCATTCCTAAGGAACTCAAGCAATACAAAGTCATCACAGAGGACTGGAAATGAACACCACAAATACGATGCAATCAGTGAAGGATCAGCATCAAGTGCATGTTTCCATAAAAGTCCTGCACATATTATTTACTTTGCCCTCTTGTGCTATGTAGTATTTCTATATAACAGACATGACAACATTTGATAGGACACAGTAAAAATTAAAAGTAAAAAAAAGTTCTAGTAAAAATTAACAAACAGTAAAGGATCTGATGAGGTATACTGGATGTGAGAAAGCTCTGGTCACTTTAACACAACCAAGTGTCAATTCTTGTCTCTAGGTACAAAGGACACAGGCCATACTTGGAGAACAGAAGGCTCTCTGACAAAGGTCTGCATCATGTTAGACAAATCAGTCGAACAAGAAATCCCAATGCAATGCTGCAGTCAAGGGTGTTAACGGAATCATTTGTTGTTGGTATGCAAACAGCTAAATACATAGCATGAACAAATTTTAATTGTCATTGGCACAGTTGCTACTGGAGTTTTCATCTCAGTTCTGATATCTACAATTCAAGATGGATGTTCAAACATCAGAGAGAGCATTCAGGGAAGTACCATAACAAGAACAAAAAAATAGAAAAACATGCCCAGTGGACACAGTGTCGCTACTTTTACATTTAAGAGACCTTTCAGGAGTGAACTTGATTGTTTTACGTGTGCATGTGAAAAAAAACCAAACCCAGCTTGTTAAAACAGCTCTTCAGTACAACGCAAAAAATAATGAAGTGTAATGGTCAAAAAAGGCAGGTAACAGCAAGAAGGCAGAGTGGAGTAAAGGTACGGAAGTTTAGGCACTGATGATAACTAACAAACTACTAACATAGGCTTGAGATAAATTTGCCTTGCTAGACTGTTTTCTGTTTTCAAATGGTGAAATTTTTCTAAAAATATGCTTTAGCTTGCGCAGAAGTCAACATAGAGCAGCCTAACATTTTATGCAGGAAATTATAACAGGTAACTACAAGGATCCTTCTGGATTCCTGGGTGTTGCTGGTGTGTGCAGCAAAGACTCTTCTGAGCTACCGGCCTTCTCATTTCAAGTGCACGTGCCCTTTAGTCATAACGTTTTCACAACATTATGGCAACAATTATCTCAGTTACTTGCACAGAGCAGTAATATGAGGCAAATGTTTATATATATTATATAAACGTTAACTGGAACATGAATATATATATAAAATGTATTTATATATAACGGGGTTTTTTGCTTCTGGTGACGTTTATCAGGTAGAACACAGCAAGCTTGCTGCTGTCAAGTGGAAGTCCAGGTGACAGGCGCCAAATGCAAGCAGTATGCACTGTGGTGTTACGCGGGAACCTTGCCGTTTCTTTCCTTAACCGCACACGATCCCACAGGCCAATAACAAAAAAACCCAAATCAAAACAAAAAAAAAAGGTCAGACTAGACAGACTTTATTCAGTCATTTATGATGAAAGTAGTAAAAAGTAGAAGGAAAAAGAGATACCAAAAAGTTGAGATGAGCTGCACAACACCACCTGCCACAGTAGCAGTTGCTATTTTTCACTATTATCTCTTGGTAGCGATGAAAACTCCATGTTGCCAATATTGCTATGTACAACCAGACCAAACTAGCAACCGTGGATCAGGAATGCATGCTTCTGAGGAGCCGGCACACAAACCGTAAGTAGCAGGTTCAGCCATCACAGACAGTGCTGGCGGTGCAAATCAAGTTTCACAGGAGCACAGCATCCAGCAAGGGAGCAGGTAATTCAGCCAGAGTTATGAAAGAACTCTACTAGACTATTAGAGCTGAGAAGCATATCTCAAAAGCTAAAATAAGTCTATCAGGTTCGAGCCTGCTAGGATGAGTCTATCTTCAACAGGTAGAACCAGAAGCACTTGTAAGTGCAGCTGATGAGTCTACGAACACTCCTTTTTCTTCTCAATAGCAGTATATTAACTAGTCATGTTTATTTTTACTCTAGTAATTCATTCATGCTCCAGCACGGCTATATTTCTACAACTTTTCTTAATATAGAATGTGTGTTCCTAGGGTTAAATGTTGGTCTATTAATGAACCGGCAACACTAATGTTGCATTATGTCAGTCTTACATGTAACCATGAGCTAGAGCACTGCCAGCTCAAGCAACTTTCTAACCTGCGCTGCTCCTTCGTGTACACAGTTAAAACTACCTAAAATAGAGATGCACCAAGAATTAAGAACAATCCCCAAACAACGTTCGCTACCTAGCAGTTCTTGCAGGAGCACAGCCTGCGGACAGAGCACAGTGAAAATGGCCAGCACTGCGTGGAAACAATACGCAAAGCAACTATCAGACCACACAGAAATTGTGCATCTATACAAAAGTCTTTCCGACAACTTCCTTCAAGCTAAACCAGTTTGTTCCAGTTTATGCCTCATATGCCTTAAAAAAAGGAAAGAACTTGCGTTCATTATTGGAGATGATAAAAAAAGCTTCAGAACTGACCGCCACTGAAAACTATGCTCTGCTCTGTCTGTATACAATTCCCGTATGGTTACTTACAAAGCACTTTAAAAAGTTTCCAGTTCAGAGACTTAAAAATATATTTTTTTGAGTGTAAGCATTTCCTACATTAAATATCAAGTCCGTACTGGATGCAAGTTGTTATACAATACACCAAGTCATACTAAACCCAGGAAAACCAAAGCATTGGAACAAACCCAAGAATTTTAGTTCTAAAAAGCTAATTGAATGACATGAAACATGGCAGTACTTCAAATTAGAAAGAATACACTGCATTACCTTGAACGGTACAATTATCAACAGAAAACTACATAATTTACTAAAAATTCAGGTGAAAACATGATGACTTTTCAAAAAAATCAGAGATATTTTAAACACACCAGTGAATTACTTACTAATTGCTATTACCAAACATATTGCTACAGCTTCCAGAAGCAAGTGCTCATCCTAGGTGCCTGTTCTAGTGCATCTTTAAGACTGATTCTTCATCTCTATACTTTTATGTTCATACTCAAATACACAGAGAACTTTGTTAAGTGATTTTGGGGGAGGGCTGCTTTATTTTCTATCAAGTTGTTGGCTGCTTTTTTTAAAGCACATTGTAAAAATTTGAGGGGGTTTTGTCATTTTCTTGTTTAAAAGGTGAGAGGAGGCTATTAATGATTAACAATTAATGATTAAGAAAAAGAAATTGGTACCTAGGCTTAGGAACAACAATCTTTCACAAGAACACTTGCCTGCTCCCCTTTTTTATTAATCGGTGCCACTGCTTTCATTATTCTTTCAGGTTTTGCTGCTGCTAAGAGTTAACAGAATTCCTACTCCCTGAAGAATTTGGAAAATATAGTGAATGACTATATTTTTTGGAGCTAACACTCCAAAAACACTTTTTTCTTCTAAAATATTAGGTGATATAAGTAACAATAAAAATATGAACAGTTATTTCCAAATTCTTATCGTAAAACAGAAGTTCTCAACAATCTTTGCACATAATTTACAAGCAGGATAGCATATGACATTATGTAATGACTTTGTAACCGAATGACTAACACACTTTTGTTAACCCGTATTTTGCCAATGAACTCACTATAACCTGGCCAGAAGGAAGAACTTGACGTTTTTGTAATATTCCACCCTCTTTTTTCATTAAGTATTTTCATCTAAATGAACCAGATATTCTCAGAAAACACCACGTATGTACAATTGCTTACCTTCCTTCTTCCCTGCTTTGAGAAGGAAAATATCATAAATAATGCTGAGAGGGTCTTAGTAAGTGTATGAGTTAGCTTGTAGAAAAATTTATGAACAAACACCTTGATCTTTTGAACATAGTCATCAGAGTTCTATTCCTGAAAATATACATGCGTATTTGCTCACAAATGCATACAAATAATTTAATTATTAACAGTTAAAACAGTATGGTTTGTGGACTGCATAAATTCTTCATAATGAGCTCTTTAGGAAGTAAAATCTTTGCTTCACTGTAAAACTTTAGTTTAAGTTAAATATGCAAATTATTTTCCAAAATCCAGAGTTAACAAGGATTAAGAACACAAAAAAATGTAGTCTCTCACCTTTGTCTTTATGTAGAATGGCGACGACTGGTGAATGGGCAAGTCCATGAGGCTGTTGGAATTTGTGACACTGTTACTGTTAGCATGTTCATCTTCTCTACTGCTGTCATCGGACTGATCGAAATCATCACTCTCCTGGTCCATTTCCTCCTCCTCTTCCACCTCCTCCTCTTGATCACCAGCATGTTCATCATCTTCTGCCTCTTGGTTACAAGTGGATTCTTCATCCACTGTAATGAGTCTATTGTTATTTTCTTCTAACTGTTCCTGCTGAGACTCATGCCTGTCATCAGATCCAGGTTCTTCTCTTATCTCCCCATTCCTCCCAATATGCTGCTCCTCTTGTTGTCGTCTTTGCTGCTGCTCCTCCTCTTCTACAACCCGATTCATCTGCTCCTCATCTAGTTGGCTTGAGGAAGCATTACCTCGGAGAGATCCACCAGTTCGTCGCCTCTTGCTGCCCACAGACAGCAGTTCCTGATTCATTTCCAAAAGCCAGCTTGCTACTTCTTGGACCTTGGCTAAGCTATCTGAAGATGCAAATGCTTTCACATTCTGAGGAGACAAAAAAAAAGAAAAAGTGGGAAATTACAAAAGTTACTTTTTTAATTACGTAAAGCATTAACGACTTATTTCATTGTATTACTCCTGACAACTTCAAATTCCAAGAAAAAAGGAATAACTCCTACTTGAAACACAACTGAAAAACTCAGACTGCAGAAAACTTTGTAGCAAGACGGTTACTTTGTTTACCAAACTGTCTGATCATGATCTCTGTAAGCACCAGATTCTGCAAAATTCAGAAAAACTACATGCCCTCCTAGAAGAACCATTAACATTCATGTTAACAGAAGATCCAAGTATGTGATATGACTTGCTAAAAATTGGACAAAGATCATCTTCACATGGCATTATATTTTCTCTCTCATTTGATTACAAACTTTATATACTTTACTCACAAATGATGAGCTGCTTGTTTTACGCCTTAAGAGCAGGTATATTTTCAGGTATAATTGCAAGTTTCATTACTTGTTACTATGACTTGTTTTAGAGAAATGAAGAAGTGAATAATTCCTAAAGACTATATAGCCTTATCATTTCCAAGTCTTAAATTGACCACAGAGACGCCCAGCGGTCAAAAGTAGACATCACTAGTCAACCACTGCTGCCCAGAAACAGCACATACCTTGCCTGGCAAAAAAACAGTTAGCAGCAAAAGTTCTCCAAACTCTAATAAGCTACAAGAATTGTTAAATGAGACTCTGAGAAGTTAAAAACCGGCAAATTTAGGTGTGTATTAATAGAAATTGAAAAATACTAATGCAATTTCCAAATAATCCACACGTTTGGCTACACATGTGTGTGCAAGCAATATACAAAACCAGAGGGATATGAAACAGTCTAGCTAGTTCTTAAATTTGGCATTAGATTTCCAGCTATACAACCTTTCAGGCTGGCACATTGTGACTCCAGTTCCCCTAGATTCCAGTGATGTGCTGAGTAGGTAAAGTCAGACATGAACTCAACAAGTAGTCATTTCACAGGTTGCACGTGAAAATGTATGCAAAAAGAAAATAACTTTTTCATCATGTATAGAACCACTGTCCTCGGCTGTCCATAGACCACACCACACACTCAGCAGGCTACACTGTGAGCGAGCAATTCAGAAAGCACAATACAATACCGGAAGGGAGAGTGACTGCTGAGTAGGAACAGTGAAGGATATAAATTTCCATGAGTACTTCAGTACAGGAAGATATTCTCCTAACCACTCCCAATCTCATCCTCACCACCCTCCTTTTTTTAGAAAGTCCTCTATCTCTTATAGTTTAAAAAAAAAAAAAAAAATTCAAAACCAACAAAAAAACCAACCTTGAGCATTGGGTGATGGAGGTGTGGAACAGAAAAACCACAACTTTGCTCCATGACATTTGTAAAAACATTCAACTTAACAGTGGGGAGGAAAAAAAGTACCAGAAACCATAGCTCTAAGGTAGTTTTCATTGTGTTGTACCATAAAAGCCACAGAAACACATTTACAGATGTTTTTCAAGTCTTGCCTTGAGAAGGATTCATAGATGTGATTCTGCACACTTGTCCCCTCGCCTTCAGGGAAACATAACATACATCCCAAAGATGTGGTTCTCAAAAGTTTCCACATATCTACCCAGATGACAATTGCCCCGAAATAAAACCTTATGAGCTCAAAAGCTGAAATATATATTCCAAAGAAAAGTGTCCACTAGCAATTAGCTCCAATCAGTGAATGAGAAGCTAATACTAAAAGGCAATTAAGCTCCACACGCCAAGGCAAGGACATGATGGAAGCAAGCAGAGACTCTGCTGACTCCTGCTTTTACCACTGGGGAAAAAAAGGATCAAGGCACTAGGGTGCACATGACCCACACCAGAAGCTAACCACTCCAACCTTGAGTGCAAGAGGCATCAAAAGTGAATGCATTTAATTTTCTATATATAGTAAGTAGCACTTGAGAAAGAGTGCACTCTCGTGGCATTCAAGACAAATGTTTTCACCTAACATTTTTCCCCAAAGCCCGGAAACCTTAGCTTATTGGAGTGATGTTTAATAACTCCATTTCATCAAATGTCCAATTTGGTTGCATATATAATCTGAGGTTGGTACAATCTATTTATCAGCCTTGCTATACAGTTTGGGCATTATGAACGTGACAATGCTACACCTTATTTTCTCATGAAAAGAGAGAAGATTTGGATTTTTTGAAGCATTAAATCTTGTAAATATCAGTAATCCAAAAAAAGGCCAAACAAGAGATTTACATCTTCAAGATCTAGCAATTTCAGCTTCCACCACAAATGATTCTCTAAATAGCCATGAATGAAGCTTTAAAGTTTTAATCACCCTTTTTCAGTACCAACAACATTATTTCAAATATATGCATCAATTTAAGTTTAGGACTTACTTCATAAAACTTCAAATGCTGCATTTGTTTCCATAATTTAATACATGCTTTCAATTTGCATCTCTAAGCAACCAACATGAAAGGTCAGCACTGAAATAGTTAAGTAATAAAATGCATGATCCTGCTAAATGCTTAAGTGACAAAAATAACACTATTGTTCCATAAAATGCATGATCCTGCTAAATGCTTAAGTGACAAAAATAACACTATATACCAAAATAAAATTCCAGTCCATTAAAAAAATGAACATACACTAGTACTATTATATTTTTTTTAATTATTCCTGCATTTTTGTAGTGACCATCAATTCACAAAATGAGCTTCAGTCATAAGTGATTTTAGTTTTACTCTGTATTTGCACCAATAAACTCAACTTGTTTTTTCCAGAAGCCTGTAAAATGCATTATCAAAATTTAATTACAAGCAGAGCTACATCAGAAACCATCAATATGCAAAGAGGTGATGCATTTGCTAAAGAACAGATGGATGTACATTATCTGAGAGATTTGAAACATTAAAGCTGCCTTCTGTCACGTAAGTGCTTTCAGAATTAACTACTGTCAGCTAATACACAAGATACGATCACTTCCATATATATGGTAGATAAGAAATAAGACAGGATTATTATTTTGCAGGAAGAAGCATATTTACAAATCAACTACCGGAGAACTTAAATGCCGTGTTTTCAGGTAGTACAGTGCCTCCTTCATTTATACTCTCACAGCCCAAAATGACTCAAATCAGCCAAACCCCAGCAGATCTAGAGAGGAAATCTGTTACTTTCCTACCTACCTCAAACCGCAAAGAGAGTTTTTTTAGACAGACACCAAAACATTGCAGTGCAGAGGCAACGCTTCTCATAAACATACAAAACTCACTAAACTTGGTCAACAAGTCCAACTTGGCACCTCCCAGATAAATTTCTTAACACTTGCAGCTGGTTGTATGGAAAAGCAAAACACAAGGAATCCCTAAGGAAAAAAGACGTTCCTGGAGTGATCTAACTGTACATTCAGAGTTGAAGAATGCATTCCCCATCTATATTGATGATCAAATGCTGCTTAAGCAGACTTCTTCAGCTTTATCCACTAAATTTGCACAGAAGACAGATTATAAAAATAACCCAGAACAACAGCTGCTCAAAAACACCTGTAAGAAATGCCAAGTAACACTGGGAAATTACGGAGTAAACTCCTCAGGTTTATCTACCACAACAGGTTGCATCCTGTACTGGGAGAGAAGGAAGACCACTTCATGCTTTACTGCTGAAATATCTCTGTCCCTCTAGTACATACAGAAGTTGTTACATGTTTTTGTAGGTTAAAAATGTTTACCTATGGGAAAAATCAGGAAAATCTCCATCAGTACTGCTGGTTTTTATTATTCTTTTTTTATCACTTGAAAGGAAAAAAAAATAAAATTAGGTCAGAGCAGAGAGGTGGGGATAAGGGGCAGAGGAGTTGTTTTTTTAACAAAGTAGAGCAAAACTTGAAAAGGTTTTAAAGAATTAACTTTGAAATTAGAGAGTTAGATTGACTTGGATACTAACCAAAATCATTCTAATACTGATCAGGACAGCAATTAGTAAAAACACAGGATAGTTACAGTCACAGCATGGTTGGTGGGCAGTAGACGCTCCCAGAACAATTCTTTTTGACATTACAGATTTGGTGGACAAAGACAATTGGACTAACACAAAAACTTCTATAGATATTTGATTAAATCCTGCCTAACATATTAATATAAATAACCCGGTAAAGAGACGAGATATATTAAACTAAGTAATACTGAATTATAATTGAGGAAAATGGAAGGTAGAAAAGGAACATCCCACCCAACCTAAGGATTTCCTATGATTCCATTTCAACATCCCAATCTACTTTCTGAAAGAAAAATAAAATCCTTATCAGCACACTTTGCCCAAGACTGACACTGGTGTGTTGGTAGCTGGAAGCAGTGCAGAGCAGTAGGGGCAGACATGCAAAGCTGAGACTCAGCACCCAGAGGATATGGGCTCCGCAGAGGAAAAAAGGGATTTTATTTCCAGACAAGCTCTGAGCACCAGGCACCTAAACTGGCCCTCACAGGTGAAGCACATCTCCCAGTTTAGTTTCACCCAGAAGATGCTCTGGGACAGCTGTGCTTTAACTCATTCTGTTGGGGAGCAGGTGTGGACAACCAGGAGTCACACTTTAAAAGCGTGCTCTTGATCCAAACCCAAACTAACACACAGGCAGGCACCACTGCTGCCAGCCACCTAAAACCTGTTAAACCCTTTTGAAAAACATGCATACAAAGAGAATTAGATGCAGCATCAAGCAGGTAGACACAAACAACATAATTAACACTGATAACATTGCAGACCATGTTCTACAAAAAAACCCACAGAACCACAAAAAAAAACCCCCACACCATTTTGAGTGTATGGCCTTGATAGCTACCGATGCAAAACACTAGAAGCAAACAATTTTAAGTGCTGTACTAAAGAAATCTAAAGACTGTACCAGTCTTTTGTCAGTGGTGCCCAGTAATAGGACAAGAGGCAATGGGTACAAACTTGTATATAGGAAGTTCCATCTCAACATGAGCAGGAACTTTTCTTTGAGGGTGGCAGAGCACTGGAACAGGCTGCCCAGAGAGGTGGTGGAGTCTCCGACTCTGGAGACATTCCAAACCCGCCTGGACACCAGCCTGTGCAACCTGCTGTAGGTGGACCTGCTCTAGCAGGGGGGGTTGGACTAGATGATCTCCAGAGGTCCCTAACATTCTATGATTCTATGATTCTAAATCGTTTAATATATTGATCTGATTGCTGGCTACACAGTTTGTATATGGGAAAGATTCTCAACAATAGCGAAGTAACAAACCAAAACAATCAACATGCCACTTAATGAAATCTGAAAATATAAAAAGTCAAATGAAGAATCTACCACCTTCTTTTTAGGCTATGGTAGTGGACTATTATCCTGAAACAAGGACTTAACGAAGACAAGATTCTTCAGATAAAAGTCACAACTTTAGTTTAAGTTACGAGCTTTAAACAAAAGGTACAGGTTATAGGAGAATAATTTTGCTGTGTTACACAGAATGACAAACTTGATCACTGTAACAGACTCCTCAAATCAGAAAATTCTGAGTTGAATACATTGTACAGTAGTGGAAATAAACAGTTCTGCATTTCACCAGCACAAGATGTTGATTACAGCAAGATTAACATACAGCTTTAAAAACATTCAGTAACTTTTCATCAAAATAAAATACATAATTAACAATGCACCTCTTTCTACAAGCATGCATGCTTTTTCGAAGAACAATAAACTACTACTTCCAAATGTATACACACCTCAAATCTCTGGGTCAGCTCCAAGCTCAGAACAAATGAGCAGCTAAAAAGATTCTCTACTCCTTCTCTACTATCACCCTGCACAGCCAAGCTCTGCCAACACTTTGTGGAGCAGCACACGTGCTGCTATCCTGCTCCCTTTTTCACTCTCCAGATTCTTTACCAATCAATTCATGTTGTCTATTCAGTGCAAACTGGTCAAAGTAACCAACACTAAATGAAAGTGCTCCTCCAATTACTTATGTCAAACACAAATCTGACAGCACACAAAACCCCTAGATTTAGTATTCATTACATTTAAAAAAATAGCACAATTAAAGTTTCCCGTGCAAATTTAATTAAGCCCAGCTGCCTCTAAACTTCTTGTGTGGCCAGTGTTAATTATCCCCATCCCTACTGTAATCTGGCCCCAACTCTGTATCTAACTTCTGAGGCTTTTGATGAAGTCCTTGCACCCTGACCTCCTCTCCTAAACATTTCCAAAGAAAGACAATTCCAGTTTTCCCACCACATATGGTCTTACTATAAGATGTCTCTCCCCTCTGTTCACCTGCTTCTATTAACCCTACAATCATATTTCAACAGACCTTATCCCTTTCTCTCCCCTATTTCATCATCCCATCTTACTTTTTTTTCTCCCTGGACTGCCTCTTAACACTCTAATCTCTACAAACACCCTCTCTAATCCCATGCCTCAGTCTCCCAATCCCTTTTGGTCCACAGTGCTACTTTACAGACACTTCGCTCCATTCTGATCCGTTCCCTGCAGAAAGTGAAGGGATTCAGATGAGAGATAATAGCTGATGATACGTGGGCAGGAAGAGCACGACCGAGCAATGTCCCTTGCTATCACTTATGGGGGCAAACATGCAGAAGCCATTAAAAAGAAAACTTTAACTCTGGGCTGGAAAGCCAAAGGAGTGTGGAGGACCTATCACGTAATCCTACCTCTTTTGGTGGACTCAAGTAAAGTATTTAATATAGGATAAAATATGAAATAGCACACAGAACCTCAAAAGAATAAAGACAAAAAAGTAGTTTAGGAAATGAGTAATTGCTATGAGAATTTACATGTATTTAGCACTACTTAAGATGAGTGGCATACGGAAATATCAGAGGTAGAGGAGAGATGAATAGACCTTTTCACGAGCAAAAGTTTAGAAGAAATAGCTTCAGCTACAAGCAGTCAACATACCTATTCTTTAGACTATGATAAAATATGTATGATCATGTCTAATTATACAGACGAAGATATTTTATATCACTAAGAAAATAAGAGTCCAACACTCAAGATTGCTTCTGACCTTCAGCTACACTTATACATAGATCTAGAATCACAGAATGGTTACACTTGGAAGGGACCTTAAAGATCATCTCCTTCTTATGCTGGGGGCTCCAGAGCTGGACGCAATATTTCAGGTCGGGTCTCATGAGAGTGGAGTAGAGGGGCAGAATCACCTCCCTCAACCTGCTGGCCACGCTTCTTTTGGTTGGCCTTCTGGGCTGCAAGCGCACATTGCTGGCTCATGTTGAGCTTCTCATCTACCAACACCCCCAAGTCCTTCTCCTCAGGACTGCTCTCCACCCAGACTGAACTTGTGCATAGGATTGCCCCAACCCACATGCAGGACCTTGCACTTGGCCTTGTTGAACTTCATGAGGTTGGCACGGGCCCACCTCTAAAGCCTGTCCAAGTCCCTCTGGATGGCATCCCTTCCCTCCAGTGTGTCAACTGCTCCACACAGCTTGGTGTTGTCAGCAAACTTGCTGACAATGCACTCAGTCCCAGTGTCCATTTCGCCGATTAAGACGTTAAATAGTACTGGTCCCAGTAGTGACCCCTGAGGAATACCACTTTTTACTACACACACTTGGACATCAATCCGTTGACTGCAACTCTGAGTGCAGCCATCCAGTTGGTTCCTTATCCACCGAGCGCTCCATCCATTAAATCCATGTCTCTCCAATTCAGAGACCAGGATCCATCTGCAGATGTCCAAACCCTCCTTAAAACTCAACTGCTGAATCAAAGATAGGATTTCCTGTTTAATAAGTCTTTGTCCTGTTAGTGTGGAAGAATAAATTCTTCCGTTTTATGGATCTATCACTTCTTTTTACATTAATTTTTTCCATAGTGTTTCCACACTATTTCCATTTGCATACATTTAACATCATCACAAAATATTAACTTTTAATGTCAATTCTTTATTCAAAAACAAGTAACACTGTATTGCATGAGTAAGTAGATGAAAAAACCACTCTTTTCAGCCATCACTGGAAAAGCCCCGTCTCTTCAAAACAGGTTCACTTAACCCTCGCAGATAGTGACTGTGGGTAGAGAGTAGGAAAAGCTGCAAAAGGCGCAACACGCTTCCTTGTTGTGTATAGGCAGAGCACACAAGGATTCATCCCATTCATGTGGGCAACACAACCAGCCATGGGGTTCATACCCACCCATACAAACACAGAATGTGGATGTATTACAGCTAAAATAGATTGCATGGATTCTCTTTGCAACAGAAAAAGGAGTGTCAAGTCTTAATGCTTTAAACCAAAAGCCCTTTTCTTCCCTGCTCATGCATTCTCCTCAGAACCAGGACTGCTCTGGCTAAGATTTTACATAGAAGAGATTAACTCAGATAGACTTCTTGCAGAGGGGAAAAAAATAATTAACAAAAATAATAAATCCATCTGAGTTAAAGTTGAAGCAGTTTTTAACGCTCTAGCACAGAATCATGCTATAAAATGTATTAATAGAGACCTGATGATAAAATTAAAGCATTCAGCATATAACAGGAAGAGACGAAACCACTGGTTGGGTTTTTTTTCTATAAACACTTATCCCTAATTTATGACCTTAATTCTTGGTTTTGAAGTGTTAAAAGAAAAAAAAAAGGCTGCATTTTCCTTGATTCAAAAGAAAAATATCATAGCAAATAATTAGTGAATAGTGTGTTACACAAGTTATATTTTTACCTGAAAATTGGACACTTAAGAAAAATGAGAATTCCTGTGAAATACTGTGGTAAGGATGGGGTGGAGATAAGAGGAAAGTGTGAAAGTGACCCAGGAGGAAATTGTTGAAAGCCTCCATCACCCATTAATAAGAAAACTATATTAAAAAAATAATAATAATTCAAAGTCCTTTTCCTCAAAGCCATATCCTAACTGACAATTATTAAGACCAGTACAGTGTTATTGAAGAAGTGGGGTGCTCATGTCTATTTATCAAGAATCCTGTTGATATCCCTTAGCTCCCTGAAAGGCAAGACCAACACTAAAAGTACAAAAGTTACTCCTTATTTTCAATTCTGCATTGTTATGTTGTCAACACAAAGAGTTAACAGATATAATTTAGAATAAAATAATTTAAATTCCTTGAAAGATCACGGGAGGCAACAATCCACAGTAGGAGGAGATCAGTATTATCATGGATCTTAGTGTGTTCATATAAATAATCATGTTATTTTTAGTAGTTATGTTAATAATGACTGTTATACAGAAGATGGCTGGCTTGTCTTTCCACCACCAACTCTAAAGAAAAAGAATTAGGCTACAAAATGTGACAAGTTAACTATCATGTGCAACTAATGAAAGGCTTCTCTCCCCTCTTCCTTAGAAAAGGGAAAGCAGAAAAAAAGCTTTGAGTTATTTAAAGGGTGCCAAGTTTTCCAGCAACTATTGAAAACAAAGCAGGCGAGTCCTCCATGTAATCCTTCATGCCTCCACTTAATCTCTAATATCAAGCAGTGTCCATTTTCTCACTGAAAGGACCTCTGCACTAGAGAAGTAAAGCGCACACTTTTCAACTACATTGCCTCATCTTTTCTGCTTTAGCAGTTGTACCGTTACTCGGGTTTCTGTGTTAAAATGTTTACCGCACTAAATAAAAAATTCTTACCTTGCATAATTAATTAATACCTGGGTTTTTTATAAATCAGATTACTACAAGAAGTCTATACTACTATTGCTTGCAAGACAGCACAAGCACGCTTGTTTGCTCAATATTGCTTGTTAATATTTTGGTCTCATGTAAACTACGCCTTCTGTGCATACTAACAAGGAAGAGGTTTTTGCCAAAAGCAAACATTAGATCATACTTATAGCAACATAAACTGAGTATCTTTAGTTACGTTAGTTGAGAAGCACGTGGGCTGAAAAATTCTCAGGTTAGAAAAATAGGCAGGCAGTTTATTATACTCCCTTCAAATTTAAAGATGCTGTCGCATGCCTACTTAGCAAAGGCTAGAAACATACAAACAGAATCATCACAACTCTTACTTCACAACAGATACATATGTAATGCAGAATTTCTTTATGAAAAAGATCACAAATCCTCTTGCAGTGCAACAGAAGACTAAGCAGTCCTTAAAATTTAACAGGTTTGGATAATTTCAGGGTTGAATTCACTCCTCTTCCCCAAAAGTAAGTAAATGAGGTTTGTAGGTCTGTGGTAGTTGTGATAGCTTTCCAAGCTGGCCCAGAACCTCTACAGCACTAAGCATTGTGTTCCACTTTCTACATGTGCCTTTCTGCCCCCAAAGCCGACCATTCCCCATAACAAAAGTCCTTGCAGTTAATTTTACAGCATTGTCAACAGCACTGCATATGGGGACCTCCCCAGCTGCCCAGACTGCTTAGGATGGTTTTATCCTCAGCTCAAGGCCTTTCATCCATTGGAAAGGAGCCTGAGGAATGGCAAGGATGACACTACTAGTCTGGCTTTCTAGTAGCAAACTTCGGTCAAGCTGTGCTGGAGTGTTAGTTACCATGTCATGGAAAGCTCTACTGAGTTAACACACATGTTAAGCTATAGGTATCAACAGAAGGAACTGGAAATCTCAACTATGAAGTCCAGAACAATCATTCAGTTAACAGTTATTTTAAGTAAACAGGCAGCTTGATTACTATGGAGAAACATCTGCTTTCTGCCCAACTATCTAGGCAAACAGGGATTTTATCTAATACACAAGAAGCAAGATCCAATCACTGAATACTGAAATGAGAAGAATCCAAATGGAATTAACTATGAGGACACTCACTCACTGTAATAGCTTACTAGGAAGACAGTAAATTCATCACTAGTTTAAGTCTTTAATTAGAAATGTATTCCATCTTAGTTTAACACACTGTCCTGGTTTCCGTGGGGACAGAGTTAATTTTCTTACTAGCAGCTGGTACAGAGCTGTGTTTTGCATTTAGGATGAGACTAATGTTGATAACACACTAATTTTTCAGTTGTTGCTATGCAGTCAAGGACTTTTCAGCTTCTCATACTGGCCTGCAAACAGGAACGCAGGGGGCACCCAATAAGCTGGTGAGGGGACGCAGCAAGGACAGCTGACCAAAGGGATATTCCGTGCCATATGATGTCATGCTCAGCATATAATGCTGCGGTAAGAAGGAGGAAGGAGGGGGAACATTTGGAGTTATGGCACTTGTCTTCCCAAATAATGATTAGGCATGCTGGAGCCCTGCTTTCCTGGAGACAGCCTGAACACACCCGCCTGCTGATGGGAAGTAGTGAATGCATTCCATGTTTTCCTTTGCTTGCGTGCGCATGGCTTTTGCTTTACCTATTAAACTGTCTTTATTGCAACCCACGAGTTTTCTCACTTTTAACTCGTCTGATTCTCTCCCTCAACCCACTGCGGGTGTGTGGAGTGAGCGAGCAGTTCTGTGGTGCTCAGTTGCCAGCTGGGGTTAAGCCACGAAACACACACATCCAACAGCGGCAGAACACGCAGCGCAGGCGCAGGTACCGAGGCTCAGTTAGCCGGCTGCCTCTCCCTGGGAACATACACAAACACGAGCTGCTCTTCTCACTTCCCCTCTGCTCCCACAGTGACACACAGGAAAAACGTGTTACCAAACTGCTGATTAAAACCTGATTAATTCTAGTACAGACTTATTTCACAACCACCAGGCTTAAGACACAGGCTAGCACGGTATGGCCAAAGCGACCTTAATAGAAGTTTTTCTTCAGCATCCACAACAATGCTGAACGTGGTCGTGGGGCTGGAATGCACTTCCAATGGGAAAACCGACAGTACGACACAGCAAACTGCTTGACGAATCCTTTCACATAGTCTGTCACCTAGCGTGGTGCAGCTTTGCGAAGCTGTATCACAAGAGCAATGCATAACTGACTTCCAAGCAGAGTTGCTCATTATTAATGCAAACTATTCTGAAGACAAAAGCAAAACAGCATTTGGCAGAAAGAACATTGCCATTAAGACTTTTGTTCCAAAAACCTCAAAGTGATTTATAGAGTACCCAAATGACTTCTGTGTCTCAGTTTCTTTCCTGTCCACTAATCATAAAAGTCATTTTGGGTACATTTCCCCAAATCATGGGTTTTACTGATACCCAATTGTAATTTTACCAGATGCCTGGTGTCAGCTTCTGGCAAAATGGTAGCATGATTTCTTGGACTGAATCTCCAATTCAAATGCTGCAGAAGTGCAGCACAAACAAGCAGACATGCAGAACAGCAAAGATAGCCAAAAAGAAAAAAAAAAGGTCAGCTCACAACACAGAGCAGAAAAGATGGAGCAAAAAAAGGTCATCTTTAATACAAGTGGCAGAATAAGCCTTGAAGATAAACAGCAACTAAACTTAGTTGAATTTAAACTTCATTTAGCTAAATTGAAATGGAAAGAAGGAGAGGAAATTAACACCAAGTAATAAACTCTTCCCCTGCCTCAGAGCTGTTTGAGATAGACACCTCTAACATGGAATGACAACACACAAACAGATGGAAACATATATTCCCTTTACACTGAAAAGCAGTCTAGTGGTTAAAAAGACAGCAGGACTGAAGCTGAGGAAAGTGAGAATCAAGAGCAGTGACTATTATTAAAGAACATTTGTATTTGAATGATTAAAAGAAGTTTAAAATAAATACCCCCTTTTCAAGCAGCTCTTACACTATCTCTAATCACCAAGAATAATCAACTCCTTTTACTCCCAGAAAGCTTCAAGGCACCGAACAGTATTTTCAAGCCTCTTAATAATGACTAATGAAGTAAATAAAAAGCAATGCAGGTTATGCCATGAAAAGTGCAATCTCTTCATTCTGTTCTGATGTGGGCTTCTGCATCAAACTAACCTTCTAGAAAAGATTATCAGGCTATTGTAAAAATAAAAAATACCCAGTCCTCCTATATTATTCCAAGCACATAAAATGATAACAGACAAGGGAAAAAGAACAAAAACCCCACGCCTTGCCAAGCTATCATCAACATTTTCTGCCTCAAGATTCATAGTGGACAATGCTTATTCCAGGCTATTGCCAAAAATTTCTATTTTAATTTCCTGTTTTCATTTGCCTATTCTTTAAAAAAAAAGTCTGAAGGACGATTATGTATAATGTTCAGCTGTCATGTAGTCCTAATTGCTTGGAAAAAAATGAAGTAATGCTATCAGTACTGTTAAAGCATCTGGGAGTAAAAGGCTTTAATATATTATGGACAAAGATAATTTCTTATTTGTGTGTAGTTCAGCAGAGTTATAAACTGCATTTCTGCGATAAGGAAAGGTAGCTGGGGATCAGGTTGGGGGAGAAAACATGCTTCATGCAAGCAACACGAGATAATATTACTGGTGTATTTTACCATTTTGGTGGCAAAAACTACAGCTCAGCCTTATTCCTGTGAGGTTGCTCTGAAAGAACAAGGAGCAATATATATTTCATGAAGAATGCCTATCTCTCCACAGTCCCAATTCATATCTTATGAAATGTTCAGCTGTGTACATTCAATCAGATTTTGTGCAGTATCCACTGGGCAATACTGTCTCCATCCTGAATACCGTATTTTCAAAGATGAACTCTGAATCATGTACTTTCTTCCAGAGCTAGTCAACTTGTTAAATACCTTCGCATCAACATCTGATAAGGAGCCTCTGACCTGCACTTTTTCCCTTTTAAATAAAAGCAAGAAATACAAAGAGAAACAGAACAGCAGCATTTACCAGACTTGCTGAAATCTGTTAATATATTGGTTTGTCTGTATCTTCAGCAATAGAAAGACTAGGTAAAACAAGGTCACATACTACCAGGAGACAGGAGAACAAATTCCCCTTCCTGGTGTCTCACTTAAGAGGAGAGAGGGGGGAAAGGGGGGGGAGGAAAAAAAAAAANGAAAAAGCCTTCTCTTTAACCTCCCATCTCCAGAACACTGTCTACCACACACTGGTTCCTAACTGTTATGTCCTCTGTGCCATGGGGAAACTTTCCGGCAGTGGATATAAAATCTGACCTTGCAAAACAACAAGGCACTTGCTGACAAACAGCATGCAGGATTGCCAGGTTTGAAGGAAGCTATCCCAACCTGTCTAAAAGAATCTGGCCCCGGCCCAAACAGACCCTTAGCAGGCTCCACTGCAGAAATGGAAATGGTTGCAGTTATTGCTATTGATTTAATGCCCTTAAAATGGCTCTCTGAGAATCTTATTTCAGTAACTGATTAAGCAGTATGGTTCAGCAGCAGGGAATTTGCCTAAAAACCTATGGAAACTTGAATTTGCTTGGCCAAACTATTTCTAGGACTGGGAAAATAAATTTTTTGTATCTCAACAACCAGAGGTGAAAGAAGGTGCCTAGATAAGAATGTAAGGTGGCCTACGATACCAATGTCAGGTAGGAATTCAAACTTTCCTTTCAAATCCTATAAAGCCATCAGCTCTAAATAGTCTATGCGTCTGCTCTGCAGCACTTTCCTACTACAGAAAGGTGGTGTGGCAACAAGCAGTAAAAAGAGCTGAGTCCAATGCAGGAAAGCACTGACCACAGATACGGTGAACAAATACATTATTTACCTGAACTAACAACTGAAAGAGATACTGATATAGCCTGTACAAATATAAACAATCTTAAAATATGAAATTGGGATCATAATTCGAAGGGATTAAAAAAAAGGTTGTAGAGAGATCCTTTTTGGAGACTAAAGCCATTTAAGATGCTGTTACTGCTCTGCCACAGGATATTTTCAATGGAGCTTCTCTGAAGTCAACTGAGTACCACCTAACCCATTCCAGACAACATTAGGCAAGTCAGCCAACTTAAACTCCCCAGTTTCCTCTAGTTTATGTGATGTTGCTGGCACTGGATTAAGAATGACTGATGTGAATTGTTGTAAGGACAGCAGACCTTACACCCTTCCAGCAGAGGGCAGGTAACAGCTAGGGACCAATTAACATCTTACACCATTGCAAAATAAACACCTACCCATAAACTTAAAGCTACACTCTTCAATAAAAAGCAAGCCGTGCTTCATTCCCAGCGTTAGGGACCTAAACTTGACTGTTGTCAGAAGTCTTACCAAACCACCGGTCTGCCAGAGTTGGCCTGCGCCACCACTTCTCATGCCCACGTGGAAAGGCATGCAGGGCTAGGATAATTTCCTTGCCAGAGTGAACCCATCGCTCAGCGGCAGCTGCAAAGAGGAAGAGGCCTCGACATCACTGCCTCCATCCACCTTCACTGCCTCCATCCGCCTTCACTGCAGGCCAACCTACGTCCCTGACTTTTCAAGGGCATTGTCAGTGCAGATTGATGTCGTAGGTGAAGAGTAATCACTATCCTTCCCGGACAGCAGTGCTAAACAGCATCAGCCGTATTGATCAGACAGACAGCACCACTCCCTGTCCAAAGCCGGTGTCTGCCCTTGCTGCGACATCAGGTGTATAGCATTTCCCAAAGGTCAGCTGCTACGCCACACAGCTGCCTTGCGGATCTCGGAGACCAGCACCTTTCTGAATTGTAGAATCGTTTGGGTTGGAAGGGACCTTAAAGATCATCAAGTTCCAAGCCCCCTGCCATGGGCAGGGACGCCTCCCACTAGACCTGGTAGCTCAAAGCCCCATCCAGCCTGGCCTTCAACACTTAAGACTTGATCACTACTGAAGCAAGTAGATGAAGTCGCTCAGGCCCTTGTGAGGTGTGTGTTGATGTTCAGAGGGAGAGACTTGCCAGACTGCTGGTAGCAGGTGGAAATCCAAAGCAGCTGAGATGGTACAATCCGTGAGGCAAGATGGGTTGCCTCCTATGTGCCACAGGGACCCACAACATGGTAGGGAATGAAGCCTGAAGCATTAAACCCTGTTGACAGAAGAGAACAGAGGTCTGGATGCACTGAACAGGCAAGGCATATTTCTGGGTTGTTTGTTTATTTTCTAATAGAGAAAGTTGTTCAAGAAAGAAGACCTGTAAAATAACTGACTGATTTAAACCAAATTTTGAGGCCATTATCCAACTAATTCACTACATGGTTTTATCACTGAGTGATGTGAGCAATAGTCCAGCTGCTAACAGTTGTATTTACAACTATTTCTACTGACAGAATGCCAAATTGGGTGACTTTCTGAATAATATATTGGTTGTCGGTAGCAAGAGCACCATCAAAACCAGGGCATCTATACTTGTCCTTACTGGAACAAGTAAGGCTGATTAGGTTATGTCTTATGACGGGCATAGCTTGAAGCCGGCAAAATAGACCTTACAGTAACCATTCTCACTGCAGCAGTCCAAAAAGGCTTTTAGTAACTGTAAGGCGCTCTCACTAAATAGCTCAACTGTTCAAAAGGTCCAGTCCTCCACTGAGGAAAAGAGAATATAGTACAAACCATGCTGGCAACGTGAAATCCAAGTCATCCATCATGGCCTCCAAGTCTCTGTGTATCTTAATTTTTCTTATAATCTACATATAGGCTTCCATGTTCTTAGGTGCTAGGCTAATGAACAGAGTACCATTCTGTCCAGTTCAGAAATCACTTTTCGGTCACCAGGACATAGGAGTCAGCTATCTGCCCAACAGAAGCAATGATACCAGTGCTTCTGGTATCTTGTTTCAATATGAAATAACTACCTTTACCTTTTTTTACACTTTTATTTCAAAGTGAAATAACTACCTTTGACAATGAGAGCATCAGCTGTCTCAGGACCATGGTTGTTCTCAGCAGGAGCTTCCGCACTCAATGTTGACTTCTCTTTTGAGGAACTGACCATCTTAAAAGTAACGGTCAGTGTAAATTTAGGCAGTTGTCATTCTTTTTGGAACTTTTGGCCCAAAGCCACTTTTTACAGACTCTGTGTGTGTGCAAAAAGGGAAGCCTGCCACACATCTGGCCCGGGAGGTGGAACAGTCCCAGAGAGCAACATTTGTCACACTCAGCGGTAGGGGTCATCAGAAAGAAACCTTAACAGATCTGGAGCTGTCTGTTTCAAAGGACGTGTTACAAGTGGACAGGAGGAGGCACCTTAGAAGTCTGATCCCAAGTCTGTTCAGACCCAGATGATACGTTTACAGGGACAGAACGCATTCAGGAAAACTTTTCCTGAAGAGTCATAACATCTGGAATCTGCTTGCCTCACAATAGCAGGACAGCAGCCTGGACATCACTAGGTCTTTCTGCCACCAGTAAAGGAACATGAGTGCTCCATCATTTACACCCCGACATGGAAGTATTAAGCAGCTCAGATGCAGGCACCATCCATCAAGAAGAATTGGTTGACTTAGTAGAAATCACATTACCAACCTCAGGAAAGCATGAGATTTTTATGAGCTTGCACAGAATTCTCCTAGTTATGTGACGGAACTTGGTGACATCTCTTTGAAAAATGAAAGAAAGCTTCAGCAGGTTTTCTACCAGGACTTTATCAAAATATAACAAATCAACTTCAGAAGTCTGACAGCAGTTTTTTTTAACAGATATTGTTGAAATATCACTTAGGTGGTCTTCTTCCTTTTCAGTTGTGTGTATACAATTCCAGTGGAAACTTAAACATTAGCAGAACTTTTTATAGCCAGAGATATACAAGACTAAAACAAGCATCATAGGGAAATCCTAGCTCACTGAGTTAAGAGATAAAACTGCATCACAGCACTCATAATTTTTAAAAAAGTTTAGAACAGGTAAGGACTAGCAGCCAATAGAAAGGAAGTGCTCAGCACGCTTATTCTGCACAATATTTAATTTGCTTTCAAAGTAGACTTCCTGACACATTAAAATAAGCTATTTAAAGAAACTTTCAGAAAGAATAGCATAGAGAGAGACACGCATACACTCTTCCTGAGGCACAGTTCAGCCTCGCTCACCCAACCTGCTTATCACTGCATCCAACCAGACCTCCTGGCGTACCTGGGCACATAAGCATCACTAATCCGCTTCAGTCAGAATGAGCCAGGTTAGCTTACAAGTTTAAATTCTCAGCTAAGCAGATTCGTTTTGCCTGAAATAGATTAGGAAGCACTCGCACGAGCAGTTCCACAAACAGATTAGAGACGCGAACAATCTCCTTCAGCAGGGGGACAGGACAGGCAGCACGTGGCTGTAACGTGCAATCAGGCCACCTGCGCCTGAACTGAATGTCCACTGCAGTCCAGTAACGTCCACCTGGAAAATCAGTAAGAGCTCACTTCACATTCACCGTAGTTCCATTTCACAGCTCCCCTCTGCTGATAAGACCTATTAAAAGTGAACCAAGGGTATCAACCCTGGTCTTAGAAAGTAGCTGGCACCTATAGCCTATGAAGTTTGAGACGTAACACACACCTCAGAAATCTTAAGAACCGTACAAGTGATATTTAGAGATGAACTGCTACCACTTTTCTTATTTAAGCAGAGAAAGAGCTGTAAATGCAGTTAAGATGTTGAATATTTTCCAAGGGACACAATTATTTTATTGTTATTTTTGTTTGAGGAATGAGATAACGAGGAAAGGAGTACTGGTAAACTGGAATTGCCAGAAAGACCTTATCTCGCTACCTTAATTTGTGGGCTTCCTGCTTCTTTGTCAGCCATTTTTTTAAGTGATCATCCTGAGAAAATTTGTAAGGACAAATAATTCCAAGGGAAAAAAGAAAAAAAAAAAAGGAGATTCATATATCTAGATCACAAACTCACCACAGAATTTACTGCTTGTCCAGAGTGCTTTACTCACAAGTTTTAAAAGATTCTTTTAAAAGAAAAAAAAAAAACACACCCCAACTTCCTTAAGGTGTTAAAATAACCTCAGAATTTCAACAAAATATAAGCCAAGTCTGCAAATACTCTGAAAGCGTAAGGAAAGAGATCACCAATCCCTTCATCAGTAGCTTCACAGAGACGTGCCATGCAAGGGCATACGCACTCCACAGCTGAAACTAGGAAAAAGGGTCTTTCTGAAGGTAATGAAATTAGTGGTTTTGCTACCATTATGTTGCATTCACATGTGTCTGCTTCTGTTCTGCTACCACTTCTTGTCATTCACTTCTCCAAGAACATCCGAGAGAACAATTTTGCCCTAGCATTCTTATCTACAAGTAGAAAGCAACATGATCAGTGCCTGACTTGCAGACATACAGGGCAGCTAAACCATTCAGATTGATGACCAAAAATACGAAACCAAAAAGCTAAACCTCTAAACCTATTACAAAAAAATCCTATCCTTTTCTAAACACCTTCCATGTTAATAAGATTGTGCTGAACCATCCTGTGAACAAACTGGGTGGTTTGTACTCACTGAGGCGAGTGCTTTTGTACTCAGAACAACCCTCATGGAACTGAACACCATCAAGGACTATTCCACCCCTTTTTTTTGTTTTGTGCTGTGTTGGGTTTTTTTAAAAACACATGGATGTGTGGGAGAGATTAGAACATAAGATACTTCATGAAGATGCAATAAATTTAACATGATTAAAGAATTAGAAATTTCTAGCTACAAAATACTGTACCATCGTTCAGGAGTACGTGCTGCTCTTATAAAATCCTCATCAATACGCAGCACTAGAAAAGATCACAACTGAACGTAGGAACAGCTGCAGACTTTTGATACTCACAGATGTTGTAATAAAACAGAAGAAATAAAACACAGGCCAGTCTACACCAACTGAATCTCTTCTGGTCTGGTAGCAGCATATACTATTTCAAAAGTGATCTGGAATCAGCCAGACATTAACACAAAACCCTCAAAAATCAACACTTGTAGATCATGTGTTCATTTCTATTTTATAAAGGACTTGTTATTGTAAGTTTACAAGATGCAATGAGGAGTCCAAAGTATCTGAGAAGATTCTTTTATTTATTCTGAAAAGTATCTGCAGTTAGTTTTGAGCATTCATTTATTTGCTCATGTAATCACCACACACTCGGTGACTGTATGCTTCAGCAGTAATGACAGACAGTAGGGGTAGTGAAAGATGGTAAAACTGGCCTGTAAAAGCTCTGCCCTGTCTTTTGAAAGAAAATCAGAGGGGGGAAGAAAGACTGACGTATCTTTCCAAGTGTTAACATATCCTACAAAAGGCTCTAGGAAATTAACCTATCCCTGCTTGTTCACACATTACATTTACCATTTCCATAATACATTACCCCATGGCTGAAATGCCCGGTACTACTCCACAGCCTCAGTGCATTTCTGAAAAGTCTGTTTAAATCCTTACAATCTGCAGGAGTAGAACAACCACAGAGCTTGCTTTGTAATGGGCACGTATCACCTCCAAATTAGTTACCAGTAAGCTTCATACCTAGTACATAAACATGAAATGCAAACACAGGTGCCTTAATTTACCCTTCACAGGGCAAATCCTTTCTCCAAGTCCAGGTTTGACAAATACCAACTAGGATTTCCCCACTGTCAATGCACACGTACCTTTCCAGACAGAATGAGCCAAGTGGCTCTTGTACAGCAGTGTCCATCATTTATGCTGTCTAAAGAACAGCATTTGCGCAACAGAATTCACAAATCACAGACCAAAAAGAGAAGGAATATGTAAAATCAAGATATACTATTAGTTGCTTGTAATGGGATAGATTCGCTGCTTGCAAGTTCCTCCACCATTGTTTAAGGAAATTAGTAGTAACACAAGAAAGTGGAACGTGATGAGATCCCAGAAAAACTGTGTTTTGAAAAGGAATTGGAAGGTGAAGTTTGCAGTTGTGTGTCACAACAGAGAATATTCCAGCAGATGTGGCAGCATAAAACTAGACATGAAGTAAGCATAAGGGGATAGCAAGGAAAAATTGTGAAGAGTAGAATAAATTATACAATATAAGGTCTGAGACAAATTATAGATAATTCATGACTAGATACAGAGTAAACAGGATCAGATCTGTTCAGCGCCTGTAGCCAAGAAAGTGCATTATTGATCTACTGTATTATGCAGGACTTGGAAAAAGACAACGACTCAGGAGTAAGTGTTCCAGCATATCAATTTTTATATTTAGTAACAGCTGAAACAAGCAGAAATGGACACTTCATAACATTAGTACTTGATTGTTTATTTTATGCTTCAAGATAAATTGGCTTTGTGCACCCAGAAGAGGAAGACTGTCCTAAAGGCCAAGAACTCAATTCCTTAATTTAATAATATTTAAAGCTTCTCTTAACAATAGAGATGAAGGGAGTCCAAGCAGCCCTGTCCTTGCAGCATATTATTGACACTGTTAGGACAAGACTTTCATGATGGAAACTAACAATTAAAATGTTAAACCAGTCAGCCAGTGAAGTTCACCAGCTAGACTAATTAACATCGAAAGTAGCTGCAGTGTTTAGAAACATTTTCAAAAAGTCTTCATCTGTCTGAACTCCTTTTATTTGACAAACCCAACATATGCTTGTGTAAATCTGTGTACAATCCTGAAAAGTGAAGGCTGCTAAAGTACAACCCAAGTTTCACAACGTGTGAAAGTGCAAAAGTTCATTCACTTTTGCATGGGACTCTTTGCAAGAGCCAAGTTACGTAGAGCTGGTATGACAGATCTACAACAGGATCCAGCAAGAGTTATTGATCAAGTAAACAAAACCAATTCAGGACTAGCCAATGGCCAACAACAGGTCCTCTCGTTGTGATTGGTAGAAACAAAAATTTGACCTTGGGACAGCAATTGATTTTATAAAATTGAAAACCATGAAATACCAAAATAAAACCTTTTGGAACTCTACCTGAGAAAATGCAAAGACTGTACCTTGCATGAAAATGAAATCAAACATTTAGTTTGTGATAGATTTTGCCTGATACCAGAAGCTGTTTGCCAGCCATCAGTACAATCAGTAGCATAAACCAACTAAAGAGAAGACAAAAGTCTTCATGGGTTACCTGTACTTGCCCATTTTACAGTCATAGTAGGTTTTACTGTGGAAAATAGCAGACTCGTGCTTCTAGGAATATCAATCCTGCTACTGTGATAGATGGCCTGTCAAGATACAATAACCAATGTATACTTACACATTAAAAGAGAAGCCTAAATTTATATAGCAGTAGTATCCGCCTTCCTCAGCACCAAAGATGGCCATCTGAGAACTTGCTTTTTAAAACCAAAAGTATAATTGCATTCAAACAGCATGACTATATGCACAAAATCTGTTATTTGTGAATAGAAGTGGCTAAAGTGCAAAAATACCAGTGTGTCCTTACTGTTCCCTCTTCAAAAAACTATGCCAACTACAACTGCAAGTGAAGTTTGACACCATCTGTCACCTAATTACACCTTATATAATATATGTCATCAGGACATTTACCATAGCCATCAATCTGCAAGCAATGGCACAAGATATAAGTATTCAACTGCCTACATTCTCCTGCTCATGGAACCAGTCACAAACATCTGTAAAGCTGCATATACAAAATGCTAATACAAAACCTTTTCAGATGCAATGGCGAAAATAAATTGCTAACAGTTAGACAGTCAATCAACTGCCATAACCTTTTTATTTCTCAGCTATTCCCACAAGCAGGTACTTGTGGGTATGCATTATTTTCAATAGTTCCTACACTTAGAATTTTGATTCTGAGAGTCAAAGATCAACTACACACATTGGAAGAGCATCCACTTCATTCAGTATGTGGAGACCTAGCACACACAGGAAATTTTAAAAGTGTGCTTCTTTCATCAGCAGACTAGAGAAGACATGAAGAGTCTGTTCCTTAAGTTACAAGAATTGGATGCCACTGGCATTTAACACCGCTGCAACCCACTATTCCACAAACAGCCACTCTGTGCACTAACACAGGGCGAGCGAGCCTCATCTACTGACTTGTAGAGAAACCAAATTCTGTGCCCACTTGCTGCTACAAGTACATTCAGCACCTCAAATGACAGCTGAAGAGCTTGGTACTTATTAAGACTTTGTTGTGAAATCTTCATTATGTTTTGTGTCGAATTTGGCTGGATCTATATAACAAAGTTTACACTGACTTAAAAAGCAGACAAAAATCCCTGAATTAAATTATTTCCAGAGGTTCTGCACTCCCTTAGCTCTACTTTTTACCTGTTTTACAGTTTGCTTTCATGTTTAATTTTGCATGTATTTGTAGAGTCTGAAAAAAAATATCAGACTCTTCTCTGCCTGGTCAAGAAGAGATGAAACTTAGCCACCGATAAGAAAGCTGAGGATAAATAATAATTGTTAGAAAATGCCAGACTACCCTGCCATGTATTGGCTGAACAGGACCTTTGCATAAAAGCACTCACCTCATTAACGGAAAACAATGCCTGCTCCACGCTTATAGATTCTCTTAAGGTGCCATCTACTCCCTTTACAATTAAGGTACATTTTTGCTACCTTTGCTGGCCACTGAGTCAATGTAACAGCTCAGAACATTAAACGCAGTTTCCAACAAAACCTACTATGCTTCTTTGCCTGTTTTCCCATAGATAGAATGTTGTTCTTTTACTTTATTTACAAAAGTAAAGGTCTGCAAGGAACTCGAAAGTGCAGTACTAAGGGGGGGGGGGAAGATATTTTCATGTAAACAACTAGAGCTTTATAGAATAGCGAAAGAATTAGTGTTCTATAAAACAGGTTTGAGGAAGTCGTTAATTTGAGACCAAAACATAAAATCCGTTATGTTCTTCATAAAGAAAGATGCCTCTTCTGTAAGTTTGTCCACAATGGTCACCAAACGGCCAGGAACTTCTCAGCCTAGGAAAGATTACTCCACATTTCTAATAAGAATCAAACCGGGAAGTGGCAATTTTTTGTCTCTCCAGGATGACAACTATCCTTACATGGAGTATTATGTTTTTGCCACAGAATTCTGAGGGTTTAGAAGCTCTGCAAAGACTAAGTACAGCAAAAGCATGTTAACTAGTAATTTTTCTAAAGGAAAGAGTGCCAGGCATGCAAAATGTTAAGATACGCGAAGTACTTAGAAAATTAACTTACATATAGGCATCAGTGCTCCCATCTGATCGTAAGAAATTTTTAAAGGAGAAGCTACCAATGTACACGTACACATAAGCAAGATAAAAAACCCCACCATTACAAAACTGAACGAGTGAGCAGTTTAGACCAACAATACTTGCAAAACTTAACAGGTTTGTAACTGCCAGTTGTTGATACCTTCTTGACCTCCAAACTAAAAACTGACACCAAGTCAGCTGCAAGTAGATATATTAAGGCATATAGATATTTAAAATAATTAAATAAAACTGAGCCTAAAACGGGCATGAAGAGCAGGCAGAATCTATACACGTTACTCACTTGAATTAGGTTAAGTGGCTTGCCAATTCATGTTTTGTTTCAAATTCAGCTGGTACACCATACTAATTCTGATGCCCTGCACTGACTTGGCAACACAATTTGCACATCTTAAGATCTCGAATTGCTCCTGTTATGCAAGGTAGAAAAAAGAATTAGTGACCAATCTTTCATCAGTAAATTACCACTCAAAATTAGAGGTTGTTATAGCTTTAGAGAAATTAATTACAGAACTGCTTTCCCAGCTCCTGTATTATCCCTCAGCCCGTGCTGTCTAGCTGTTTCCTTTCTTCCTCAAATTATGCCACTTAACCAAAACCTGGTCAAGAAAAATATTTTCTTGTCACTCCAGATATTGTGAGAAATAGTTGTGGCTGTGGGTGGAAAACAGATGGAAATGCTTTTGTATACATTAAGTTACGACATGTTCAGGAAGCCTCTTCTACTCCCCATCCTGAGTTGTGAGCATGGGTATAGGCGTTTGGCGGAAGGAACGGTGTAATCTGCATCGTCTGGGGAGATGGAGGGGAGTGCAAAGGGACAAACTGACTATTACTGACAACTATGCATGCATCTGGGAGCCAGCACAGTGGGAAATGGAAAGCAAACAATGGAAGTGACCAGGCAAGCAGATGGAGCCAAAAAGCTTGGGAGGGGGGGGAATAATCAAGTGACAGCTGCATTAGTTGGCACACAGTCCCCAACGGTTGGCAAAGACACTACACACGTACTTGTGAAGAAGTGGCACAAAAGAAAGTGAAGCAATAAGATCCATCTTTCTGTAAAGAAGAGGCTACAGAAACCATGTTGTTAAAAAGTGTTAAAAAGATAGGAATCTAATTTTTATCCCAACTCCAGATGTGAGAATCTAGCTGAGTCACTACCTTCCTTGTGCCTTATTTCTCCAGCTCTACCAAGTGGGAATCACCTTTTTAAGGTACTTGGAATACCCATACAAGTGTTTCGTCACCTTTCAGCCACTTGAGATTTAACTTTTACCACAAAGGAAATACTATGTGGAGAGAATGTGATTTAGTGGGAAAAGCATGGTTTCCATGCTCCAATTTGGCAGTGGCCTGAAGAGAGACCTTCAGCCTCTTCACTTTCTGAATCTGTTTCCCCATTTATAAATTGAGGTTTATTATGTATACTTCCCTGCAAAAAGGCTTTGAAAAAGTGAAAGGTAGATTAAGAATCATGAACACCATTGCATTGCCAGCCCAACTTCTTCCTGCATGTGCATTACAGTAAAGTCTCATGTATCAATTTTTGCCCTCAGGGCCTATCAACATGCCCACAGAATGCAAAGGTGTATTTAAGTGAGGTATTTTCCCCACCCTTATTATTCAGTGGTTTCCAGGGTATGTTTTATTATACATATTTGCTAGGCTGCTCAGTGCTGTGGTACATACATGCATTTCACAGTTAACTGCTTTATCTTAGTAACAAACATAAGGTGAAAGAGTGATTCTGTCTCCTTTGTGCAGACAAGGCTGCACAGACTTCAGCAAGGGCAGCTATGTTGAACTTAACCGTGATATCCAGCTCCTGTGGAATCCAGGCGTGTATCTATAGCAGTGGCAGAGTTCAAAGCACAGCTACACTACAACTCTGACTCTTCAAATTCTATTTTTTGAGCACTACACCTCTTCCCTCTTCTTTTCACCCATTGTACCCACTACCAGTTGCTTGTGCTGATTATGTTTCTTTTTCCTCTAGCATTCCCATTCCAGGAGAGCCCAATGACCAAGCTAACACAGGGCTCTAAAACAAAAAAAATTCAAAATATTGTAAGGCCTGTATGTCAGGTTCAGTTAGACGGATGAGAAATGAAGAAATGCACACACGCGCATTATCAGAGTGAAATTTGATGAGGAAGATTTAAGCCAGCATCATTTTCCTTCTCCTCAGTACAGCATTCTACCAAGAAAGTGGAGAATATCAGAAGAGATGAGGACTCTAACCAGTTGTTAGGATATCAGCTAGGAGGGAAAGCAGTGTTTTAAGTCCTGCTTTTTCTGCATAGATATCAATTTTTTGAGAGGGAGACCTGCAAACAACACAGGGAGCAGATTCTGGTACTCAGGCATCTCTTCCCCAAACTCAGGCCAAAGTACACTAAGTCTGCAAAATCATATTCCCTCTTGCTTTCTTCCCCCTTGATCACACAGTAGCACACACACCACAACAGGGCTGGAAGGTGCCCCCACTCAAACAATTTTTCAGCACCCTTCTAGAAAAGGGAGGGATGAGGAAGAAACTGAGAAGCAGGCCTTGAGTTCTCTAGCCATTACTCTTTCATGCAAAGGGTAGGCACTGCCACTATCACCGTTCTAGAAAAAACAAGTCCTGTTCATTTAGGCTCCCGTCATTAGGGAATAGCTTTGTGCTCCGGTTTATGAGCCAGCATAGATATCCAAGGCACAATCATTTCCAACAGCCTCAGTCTGCAATATTAGAAATACTCTTAAGAGTAGCAGCTTTACGTTTCTAATATAAGGAGAAAAGAATCCCTATCCTCCGCACACGTTGCTTTCTTATGTAGGATCAGACATTTGGTAAGTATACATACAGCAAACACAACCCAACTGAGACAATCGTCCTTCATTCTCGTTAGGTCCTCCTCAGAGCCACTGCGCGGCGGGGAGAAAGAGAGGGGGAAAGAACAAGACAAAGAGGCAGGCAGGTTCAGGAGCTACTGTAGATCCCTCAAAGATGTCAAGAGGATGGGGCAATGAAATCTGTGGCTTTTTAGACGCTGAATGACGGTATCGCAAGTAAGAAAAAAGTAAAAAAAAAAATAATATTTTGAAAACGTTATTGCAGGCACACGTAAGGAGTCTGTGTGTAAAAGAGAAGGTTATAACCTCTCATTAACTCAGATTTATCTGAATAGTTTTTAATATAGTGAACTCTTACTGACTCACCCTCAAGGCTAAGATCTTGCTATGATTTACCTCAAAGCAATTTCTTATTGTCAGTACTAAGTTGCTGATAAAAATGAGGGATTTAAAACATAAGTGCTGACACAACTACAGAGTTCTGCACAGCATAGTGGGATAGCTATAATTAAAAAGACAGCCTACATCAAGCAAAAAGCTTCACTGCAAACCTGTTTAGTAGATCAATACAATATCATCAGTGACATCTCAATGGGGATGATAAAGGAAAGAAGAGGCTTCTTATGGAATTAAGAAAAATCATATGTATTAATAAAAAAATACACATCTTTTGAAGTCCATGGAGAACAAGTTGTTAAATTTACAATTTAATTCTGATATTACCCACAAAGCCTAACATACCAATATCCAAGATGTTTGTTTCTCTATTTTTCTTGCACTGCAGTGTAACTGCAAAGATAGTTTACGTGACAGGTAAAATGCTACTAAAACTGGAATAAAAACATGCTGGGGAAATGACTGTTCGAAAGCTTCAGAATAAAAGCTTTTAAAAAAATGTACAAGAAGAAAAGTCTTTGCAATCACTTCATCAAAACAGTGAGCAGGGTGTAGCACTCAGCTTATGAGGCTGTAAGATATTTTAAAGCAACTGAAGACGTTGCAAGAATGACCAGAATGGTTCGTACTGCATCAGCTTTATTCTTTATGTGCCCTGAATACCATCTACTAAGGCTGAAAGTCAACAGGCTCTGAGTGACAGCGTGAAGTCCCAAAGAGTAAAACCTGGTACTTAGCAAAATGAAAATTCATTCACAAGAAGAGCAGGAACATTAAGCTACCAGTAGGTAAGAAGTTTCTTGGAGGGCCTTTCAAACCAGCCAATCCGAACACACATGTTCATTTTTGCTCCACTGATGTTATTGCTCACGAATCTGAAGATCTCCGTTGCTGTGATGTCACTTCGTTCTCCATGGCTCATTGTTGTCTTGTGTAATTTAATGAGCAAAAATCAACCAGGGGACAGGGAGGCGAGGGGAGAGAATTGGGGGGAGAGTTATTAAGACTGTATATGAAAAGCTGGTTTGATTAAAATTGACAATATTTAATTTGAACCCCAGAATCTCATAGTCTTTAATACTATTAACAGGTAGTCTTTAATACTATTAACAGGATTGTCTGTGCTGCAGCACTTGTAACACCATTTGTAAGAGAGTGATTGTGCTCAAATCAAGACTTGTGATGTCAGCCTGTTGGGAAGAAGAAAAACTCTACCATTCTGGTAAATCATCCCAATTCAGACTTTTGGGAAATCTCATTTCTTTCCACAATTGATCCTTTTTTTCTAAATTCAGCTTTGAGCAAGAGGATATTGCAGTGGTTTTGCTATCTCTTACATTGCTGTTCTTCTGATAATGACAATATTGATGGCAGTAATAGCATTTTACCACAAAATGTTACTGTTTACTGGGTTGTCATCATTTTTCCTTTTTTGCCAACAGCAGGAAAGAAATTATGTGATGCTGTTTTTAAAAAAGTAAAAGAGAGAAACCACTTTAGCTTGACAAAGACCAAGGAAAATCGAAATACTAATATAAATATGAATCTTTAAAGAGTTAATAGATGACAATGCAACAAACACTGGATTACGGCTTTGTGGTACGGAACAGTCTGCATCAAGAGAATGAGTGATTTAGCTCTGAACACTGTTACAGTTGAACCTCAAACTCAGGGTTACAGCATGGGTGCAATCCTGTGCTGTGCTACGCAGATGGTCTGACTAGATAATCATAATGGTTCCTCTGACCTGAAAAATCTATTTGTCCTTTCTCCCCCCGCTCAGTTCCTCAGCATAATCTGTTGTCTTCCACACACAGAAGGCTTCCTCCCTCTCAGTTCTGCACCCTCTCCACCATCTCCTCATTCAAGAAACACCAAAGAAGGTTCTCTGCCTCCCAATTATCAGGAAGAAAAGGTCTGTTGCTACTTAAAAAGTTAAACTTATTCCTTAGGTTATTCACAGTCCATTTTTACCCTCTCCGCCTTTCTGATTACAGCAAGACATCTTTTCTGAATGCGTAACATCGTGCCACTCTGGTCTCTCTCCCCCATAAGTCTGCAAGACTCTCTCACTTTGAAGCTGCTGGCAGGCAGGAGAGCCCCCACCTATGCTGAGAAGGACCAGTTAAAAACAAACAAAAAACTACCCCATAAACCAACATTCATTCATAAAAATCACAGGCCACCACACTTTGGAATTCAGTAGGGTCTTCTCTCTTCTGTTATCTTATAATTATGCTAACCCAGAAAGTGGACATAAGATGGCACAATTGAAGAAGTTCCAAAAAATACATATCTGCTTGCTCAGCTGCAATACCTCATGCCATTGTTACATGACTTGGTTTTGTTGTGCCATATGGAAAATATGGGAAGTAGGTATCTCCACAGGAAACCTAAGTCAGGAACTTTCAGTCTTCAGCATCTGTACAATATAACATTTAAACATGAAAATCCATTTACAAGAAGAATTAATTTTAAATTTAATAAAGGTCTTGACCTAAAAAGGCATAATTGTGCTTTTTTTATTGAATATATCTAGGTTTATATTTACTCTTCAGTCTACCAAAAGAAGGATTTGATTTTTACTTTTTTTAAAAAAATACTATTCTTAGCAGAGCTAAATTTAGCCATGTAGAAGTTACCACGTTCTTTTAACACACATTAGGACTTGTATCTAAAATGCAGAATTATGACCACAAATTTTATTTCTGAGAGAATTAAGCCTGACATTCAGATCCAATGATAAGTTTCTAATGACACCAATTTGGAGGGCAGCTGGAAACAAACAAGAAAACACAAATCCCAACTACAAAGTTCTGGTGCGTGTATACAAACACACACACACAGAGTATGTTATCTGCAAAAGCAAAAACAAAACTGTGATTCAGCAGTTGTGCAGGATTCATACATACACAGATGATAAGAACAGTGGCTTACAGCAATATTTTCCACCCTTCAATAAAATTCCTGCCTGTTTCTAATTCCTAGTTCTTTCTAAGTTTACTGCTTCTTTCCTTAGTATCTCACCTTTAGCTTTCTCAAGTCTTCCTCCAATTTCATGCAGGACTCCTAATTTTTTTTTTTTTATTAATTTTTAGTATTTTGTCTTCTCCACTACTGGTACTTTTCCTGTTTGAGAGGAGGGCTAAACATATAAGAATACAGTCCTCTACATTCTTATAAAACAAGCATGTCTGACAAATTTTGAGGTACAAGATACACCATGCATCCATTTTCATAGTCACATTATTTTATACTGGACTTAATTCAAGTTAGGTTTAGATGAGGCCCTAAAACGATATGCAATTACCAGTGAACTGGTATTTGTTCCTACTGAAATCACCAGGCAGGGGGGAAGCTATTAATCAATGTGGTCAATTCCTCATTAAGTAATCAAGTACAGAAGTCCTGAAGTGATCTGCAAGGTCAGGGAGAATGAGAAAACCAGTTTAGAAGATCATTATCTTTTGTCTTTACCTACACAGTCATCCGCAAATAGCAAAGCTCTCACGGCTACTATTGGGGAGAGTTTCACTCTACAGTTCTGCATTAGAGACAGACTTTGCTCATTGCCAATATCCCAACCCTGTTATAGGAGTTAAGATCACTAGAAATAACTTAACCCAGCTACACTGCTCCCACAGTTATGCAAAATTTCACTCATTTTCTAGCCTGGTCCCTTCTCATCCCTTTTCAGACACCCCCAAGTACGGCGCAGAGCGCAAGCACCCCGGGAAGCAAACAGCCTGACCCCCAGAACTGCTCCCCTGCTCGGCCACTCTCCCTCAAACCCTCTGCTCCTCCGAGCAAGCGCTGCCCAAGTGGGAGCCGAGACCCCGCTTGCCCTGACACAGACCAGCTGGGGAGGCTGAGCCGCTTCTACTTTCAGTGGAGAGCGATGACGCCATTACAACAGATGTTTTCTACTGATGACGCCATTACAACATGTGTTTTCCCTATCCAACTCTTCATCAAGAGCAATCAGTATCACTGTAACGCCAAGTCAGAAGGGAATGAAGATCTATGTTCCACCTCCAGAACACAGAGAAAAATATCTGAACTTCACAGAGCACTGAAATATTTCAAAAGTATTACACAGTGATTTTCTCCACTTCTTTTTTGCGAAGACGTCAGTAAATACAAGTATGGGGTTTCTCCTACTGGTAACAAGCACTCACAGTCTAATCTGGTAATACTTCCAATGCCCCTAGAAGGTAGCATGTTTATACAGACTAGTACCATCACGTTTCAGCAAAGTCAAATGAAACAAGACAGGTTAAAAATTACTATCCTTGCAGAAAACATCATTTTGTCAGTATTTCTCTTGGAAACACCTCTAAGAGTTCTGTTAAAGCAGGTAAAAACTATATTAGCAGCATTGATTTTATAATATTGACATAATTTTCTCTCTCATGCTTTTTTTCTTTTTTTTTAAATAAAGGAATTTAATTTGTTGGAAGATTCCTTTCACTGACACTTTGGGAGACACTCCAAACGTGCAACAATTTAAGTCTACAAAATCACCCCACTAAATGGTGTGCACAATTAAAAACAAAAACCAAAAGCTGAGGCCTAATTACCAAGGTTAATTTTCAACAGCAAACATACCGTTTAAGATAAAGCCAGTTTCTTTGTGACTTTGATACAGGTTTTTACTATAATGTTTAACCTAGTGTTCCACACACTCAAAGTTTCATTCTCATGACAATTTCTTTAGAAAACAAGTCCTTCCCAGGGCTACTGTAGCAGCTACCGCTACAAATATTTTCTGGATGAGTAAGACGGAAACACTCATTTTAAATTTGGCAAAGTGCTGGCTGTTGTTAATGAGAGCACCACTGAGGTGCCAGGACCTAAGGACTAGCTGCGCCCTGGCCGTGACCATGTGGTGGCTGGGAGCCGACCCTGGGGACGCAGTGGGTGGCCGGGCACAGGGTGGTGGGACAGGGCCACCTTGGACCCAGTGCGTTACCCAAGGGTCACCAACACGTGCAAGAGGAACTTTGACACGTCTCCAGCTGAACTTTCAGACTGCTAACCTTAATGTCAATGATTCCAGTACTGCTATTCCGTTAGTTCCGTTGCTCCTTCTGCTCCATTACCGCAACAGTACACCCGCAGCACAGATTATCAGTATTTACTGATGTTTCAGTAGCGTATCACTCTCAACAGAAAGGCCCTTTTCTCTTCCCTGCCCTAGCTACAGTTTCATGGAGTTGGTTTTGCAGTGCAGTTTTGCACACAAAAAACACTTTTACAAAAGAGCCTATTTTCCGTTTTCTCTGAAAAATGCAATTCTTTCCAACTATTTTGCTCAATGGTTTACATAGATTTTCCTCTTGAACTTCAGAACACGATTCATTAGCTCTTTATCATTGTGTTTAGAATCACAAAATACAGCAAATCATATCACCTTTTTCACAAATACTTTTACAAAATACAACATTATGGTGGCAAAATTCTTATGTAGTATAAACTAACCTTGAAAAAAGATACATAAAAATAAAAACAAAGTAAAAGCAAACTATTTAAGCTTATTTTTCTCATCAAGTTAACTCCTTTACATGGAAGCGATTTTTAATTATTCTCTCAAGTCAATAGTTCCATTTCCTACTCCCTCTTAAGGCAATTTAAAGTAGCTGAAACACTGCGAGATTGTTGCCTCCCTCCACACTTTTTTTAAAGTCAAATCACTGAACTCAATAATCACTAAGCAAATCCTGCAGCCCAAGCTCAGTCAAGTGCTACCCCCTACCACCATCACTACCTTTGAACACTACTCCTTTTCAGGTTCAAAAAACCACTTTTGGGCTCATTCTGCTATTCCAACACAATGACCGGTTCTTTCAGAGTGAAAAAAAGGTTTTGTATGCTGAAGAAATAGGAATTTGGGTTTCTTTTCAAGTGTATAAATTAGTGAGATAGAAACCTATTTCTGCAAGAGGACTCATGCTTATTTCACAATGTAAAAAACCAAACAAACAAAAAAAAACCCCCAACCAAACAAAAGCAAATACCCAAACAGCTGAGAAGCACCTGAATGTCAAGTTATACACTACATGAACAAACACGGAAATAGTAGTATATTCTCCTTATTAGGAAAAAGGTGTAGGAAATTAAATGAGCGAGAACCAATTTTCTTTTAGTTACATCCTCTGGGGTATAAATGGAAAACAAAATTAAAATCTATTGCTTTAAATCAAGTGTTTCTTGCTCACCAATTTTCATCAAGTGGAAACTGTCTGAAAGATCTGAACTTTTTAGTTTAGTTTAATCATAACTAGGTTCAATGATTTCAAATTCAATCACCTTGATTTACTTCAGGCCACTTAAGTCACTGTATATACGATCACTCGATAAATTGTTACATATTTGGTGTTAGCTATTAGTTATTTAATCAGCTGTTGTACTCAGCATACTGATGTCCTCAAGCCGAAGGGAATATCATCCTCTAAGTTCAGCATACTGAAGTTATCTTTTGACTGTTTCTTACTTTGAGGGCCACGTGAGACTCTTCTGCTTCCCGGTGCAATTTTTTCCCCCCATCAGTTTTCACTCCATAATAGGCACAACAACAATTAAAAGCCATTTTTAATAACTCAAGGGGGGCGGGGGTGGTGTGTTAAGTTTTACATTTTCATTCTTATATGGCACATAACAGTGAACAAGCACTCAAAAGTGCATATTTATTCTTGCACAATAATGGATAAAAACTAAGAACTTTTTTTTTTTTCTGAAAATGAAAAGAATTAGGTTTAAACTACTAATAACCACTCTTTGCTCATACTACTCTCCAGTTAACCTGGAGACGAATGGTGCACTACATAGCTTAAAAGCTCTAAGAGCTTAACAACACATTTCAATTTTATCAGCCTAAGACAGCTTGGTCCAAAAGGTAGAACCAATTAATCTCTTCAATTTCATTCACTGGATCACAGCTCCTAATGATGACTTCTAAAGTAAAGTCCATATTCTGATATGGGATGGTTTCTGTTTAGTTTGGTTTTGATTCTAACTAAAGACAGATTTCTGCTTCCAAGGCATAAGATATTAATAGAAAAATACAACACCATAGTAATCCACCAAGAATCGTTGTATAGTCTCCTCTAGGCACAGACTTGCACTACATTTAGCATGGACCAAATTCTCAGGAAATGCATAAAGCACATGTGTGCTTAAGTGGCTATCACAAAAGGGGCTAAATTGACATGCATAAAGTTGACTAAGACAATTTCCAATTCTATGCAGAAAGGATGGTACAAATCCGGAATCTTAAGAGCCAGTTATTTTAAAAATTCAACGAATTTCCAATGTTATTGGAGAATACAGCTAGCGAAGTTTTTATTCTGACAAATGAGACGTTACATCTTTGAGCATCTAGCAGTTTCAGAGCAACTAGAGGCTGCAATCAAAACATCCATTAGAGTGCTCCACGTTTCAGAACAAGCAAGCAAGTGGTTGTCAGTGCAGCCAGTAAATCACCTGATCCTATTACAAAATCAATTACTGCAGCACATTTCTATTGCTACACAACCTGATAATGGCAAAATGATATTGGATAGCTACTGCAAGGTCAAGAAAACTGCTAAGAACATCTGAAATTTGTCTTTTTATCATGTAAGTCCAAATTATACAGCATCCTTTTAATGGTATAGTTAAAATTCAAAATACAGTTACCTTCTTTGGCTGATTGAGACATTCAATGGATAGTCTCTGCAACTGCTCTGATGTATGACTGCAAGATAGAAGATTGGAGCAGCAGGTCGAACAGCCCAGCCTCTTCATTAAAGAAGAAATAATGCTGCAGCCACAGCCACACATTGACTTGCTCATCAGACGAGTTTATTCGTAAAGAAATTAGGACTTGTACTGTCCCATAAACACTCAAAATTGGCCAGCTGCCTCATTCTGCAGCTCCCTGGCTGAATTTAAGACTGCTAAACAGAAAGGGAGAAAAAGAAAAGTGTTTCTCAAAAAAAGATGTCAGCCAGTCTCATCAGCAAGTAATACCTCGCATTTAAAAAACGTGTAGGTTTTCCCCCTCTGCTCCTCTTTGCAAAGTAAGCTGCTTTGAAGAGACGGACAGCTGCCTAACAGAGGAGGAAATTCAGGCATGGCAATCTCTCCAAACTGCCTGCTGACTATTCCTTCCCTGGCTCTCGTCACTTCAAGTCCGTTTTACCCTCCCCGGCAGCGCAGCCTATCCAACCTGGGCGCCGGCCAGAGGAGGCTACGCCAGCAGCCAACAGCCCAGAGCCCCACCCCACGCGACCCCACAGCATCCTCAGCATCCTCCGCCCCGGCCAGGGCCTCCACTCCTCACCCCCAGCAGCGCAGAGCAGGTTCCTGCTCACATTCAGAGCTGCCAACCTTTTGTAACGCCTCTGCTTGAAAGGGACCTTCCAATTACACAGGAGAACGACAAGACCTGTCTGACTGTTACGTTCCCAGATTGATTATTTGCAACGTCTGGAAGGGGGAAAAAAAAAAAAAAGACACAAAAAAAGAGTCTTTTTGAAAAGTCAGAACACACGAGAAAAATGCTACCCAGGTCTACCAAATCCTGAAATAAGAATGGCTGCTACAAAGGGTAGGTGAGTGAGAACAACACTAGGAAAAGCCAACAGAAACTCAGGAAGAAACAAGCATGAAAAAAAATCTATAGTAGAATGTCAAAAGGTACCACAGCCAACTCTCAGAGCAAGTTAGAGGCAGATCATATAAGCAGCTTTAATGAAGTCTTTGAGGAGCCTTCGCTCCAAGAAAAACAGAAAAGGCAAAACTAATTCAAACAAGCAGTCAGACATAAACAGGTCTTCTAACCTTTAAAAAGAAGTATACTCTGCTCAACATAAAATATTGAATAGCTCCCTAATTTAACACACGCAAGTAACTTACTGCTGGAAATGTTTTCTCATTTGCAAGAGATACTAATGCAATAACTATAGTCTTCTTTTTCCCTTCCATATAAAAAAACCACACGTAATATTGTAAAAAGCTCATTTTTATTGGTTTAAGTTGGTATGCAATACTATGTCTTAAGGTAGAAGGTCTCATATTAATACAACTGCTTAACCTGATTACGGGATAATCTGACTTGAAATAATTGTCACTTACATTTATAGAGCTATCAGTGCTTGTTCAATAGCATCCTCTTTAGCAATAGGTTAAGAAAAATGCAAGGGATGTGAAAGCTGCTGTAATGAATATCATCGCAAAAAAAACTTCTCATTTTCACACTGCATTGAAAGCTTAATTTCTCTCCTGCCTACTCTCCCCTCCCCTTTACTCATTCTCTTTCCCCCTCCCTTTCCTTGGTTTAAAGCTGAACTGAGCCTCTCCCTTCACCTTGCTCTGCCCTTTTGATATTCATGTTCCTATTAAATCAATTTCCAGTAGTATTTATATACAAGCATGCACAACAAATTGAATGATAAAAAGAAAAACCTTCCGTACATAAAGACTACAGATGCAAACAAGCAAAATAATGCAGTAACCTTTTACTCGCCTGCTGGAGGTACTGTCTGCTGCATAGAATTTTAAATCCTCATCTGCAGATGCAATTGAGCTGGTATTGCCAAGGACTTTGCTCTTCCTGTGCTGATTCTACACGGCTATTCATCGAAAAAGCACATTATATAGAAAATTTAAAGTAATATCAGGTGAAATTACTTAAATGGCTTGAAAGGAACGAACTTCCAAAAAAATCAGCTATCGCTCTGACCAGTCACATTTCAGAGATATGTCAGACACATTAGTGAAGAAAGTCTTATTGCTGATGCATGCTTGCCAGCAATGTGCAGGATGTGGAAGCAGAGAGAGCTAATGAAAAAAATTAATACACAGATTTAAAGTGCAAGGATCATGCTCTAATGCCTAACATTTCACATGTCCTGCATACCACAAAAATCTCTTTTCACAAGCATCTAGTGTTCATAAAGCTAAGAAAACGTTGTGAAAAGTAACCCCCACATCCCCCAACTTCAAATCCTGGTCTCTCAGTAGACTGCAGATCAGTTCTAATACTGATTCCTACTGAATTCTTACTGTACCTGTATTACTGATAAATAGAAAGGCTAGCTTTTTCCTTTCATGGCATGTAGTTAAGGATTACACAGATATATTTCTTAACAAGAAACAGACTAAAGGAAAGCATCAATATTTGGGGTAATGGTTTCCAGTCTAATAGGGTTAGGAAGTACACGGGTACCTCACTAGAATTTGTATTATTCTTGGTAGAAATGAAGCGCCACCAGTGAAGCCTGATATTCATTATTTATGAATTTTCCCCCTTGAATTTTCCCCCTCCTCATGTCAGTTTCCTTAATGTAGTATTGATCCCAGGGTGCATGCAGATACAGCTAGTGACTGAGAAGCCACAGTTTCACAGAATAAGGATCCGCAACATAAATTAATATTTTTAAGAATATTGAAGTAATATCACTGTGGAATATTTTTTTTGCCTGTCTATGCACAGCAGAGTTGAAGTCCCACTCATAGTGACACAGTTAACAGAGATGAACAAAATTTCCATCCCCACCCACAAAAGCATCATTTAAAACACAAAGCGACACTTGCTTAAATTTTACATTGGTGTTACTGCTATATTTGGGTTCTTCTACTTTTCTAGTGTCTTATCAGTAAAAAATTCAATACATCTTTACTCCCTACAGTATGTTTCACCCAAAATTAAAATTGCTCGCTATGAATATCTTTTGTTACTTCCCTGTTTCAAACTGAAGTATTAAACGCATAATGTTCTCTTTCATAATATTCATTGACAGGACACAGTCATGAAGACAACATCCTCAGAACTGTGGTTACCTTTCAGAATACCGACTATTTTTATTGTTATATTGACTCTCGTGAGAGTTCCAAAAATGCAGTCAAATCCAAATTTTAAAACACAGCAGGATTGTTTATGGTCCTAAAGAAACATGTATCCCACTAACAAAGCTTCCTTGCAGCATTCTCCATTACAAGCCACAGACTTTTTCTATTTTAAAAAAATGCAAAGGAGAGATGATTTCATGCTAAGCTAACGCCATACTCTTCTGTATGCAAAATCTCAATGGGCAAACAGCCAGACACACTCTTAGTTAAAGAGCCTGGATGAAATATCACTTGGACATGGAGAGTGGAAAAGACTGTAGACTATGAAAAGTGTTAAGTACCAATAAAAAAAAATGATGTGCAGAACACATACTTCGCTTAATTGTTCACAAGCATATACGTATAGAAGCGATATATAAATTATGAAAGACTGTTACTGAACAATCAAATATATACAACTTTGAACCAGGGGAAAGCCTTCCTACAAAAAAGTTCTTGCCAAATCAGTGTAGCACACAATTAGGGCAAACCCACTAAACTATATACAATTCATTGTAAAGTTTAAATATCTAAATACATTGCTAAGATCTAAACATCCAACCTGCTTGATATACAGTGAGATACTAAAAAAAAAAAAAAAAAAAAGCCAACAGGTTTATTTGTCACATGTTTAGAAAACAGCAAGAGAATGCAAGAGAAGCTACAACTTGAAAGGGCTCAGAAGGACCAAAGATACTTTCCTCAACAAATGAACAAGTTTTAAGGCAATTCTCCGAAAGACAGTCAGAAACAGAGACCCCTGGGTCTCGCCACACCGCCTGGCCCCCGCCCCTGTTCTGTCTGCAGCCAGTTCCACTGTCTCAGAAAGTAAACCCAACATGCAGAGTAAACACCTACATTCTACTTTTCAATAGCTGCTCAAGAAAAGGGCTGGCTGGTATACTTGCTTGCAAATGAATCAATCTTCTCAAAGCTAACTCTCAAACTGTTGCTTAAAATAAAAATAAATAAAAAAATTTAAGAAAGCTGTTTTCAATACATACCGAACTTTTGATACAGTTTTTGTTTGTGCAAGGTAAGAATTAATACAAGATAAGTATGCAGGCCTTTAAAAATTATTTTGCAAGTGAAGACAACAGCAATCTGAAAGAAATTCTATACATCTCATTAAAGTAACAAGAGAACTTGTAGTGCCATGAACTGAACCCAAGCTATGTATTTCTTTCGTAATCCAAAAAGCTGTTTTATTGGTACGTATAAGGGACTAAGAGTCCTTTCATACACCAGTACAATAAGTAAACAGGTAAAAGATAGCTTCTAAGTGAAGGTTTGCTACTGGTAATAAAAAAACTTCAAAAAACCCTCCACTGGGAGAAGCAGGAAATTGCTTCAAGAATTACATCATCTGCAGCACTGAAGAAATCAGAGAAGATTCCAACTAAAAGATGTGAAAATGTTCTTTAGATGTTTGGATTCTCATGTCAAAGACAATAAAATAAATCACAAAGATTTAAAAATTTTTAAAAGCCATCACAACAGACAAGTATACTGTACCCTGCAACAGGCAGATTTCAAAGCAGTTATAGGAAGGATATGAGAAGGGTTGTCCAGTTTCACCCAAGACACAATGCTACAGAAGTGGTGGTTTACCAGAAAAGCTTCATCAGCTTTTCTCAGAGCTCCCTTCTACCCGGCGGGGTGAGGAGAGATGAATGGGTAATCAAACTCAGCCTCATTCTTTCCCCTCTCACACAAGAACCACCACAAAAAAAATCATTGAAGAAGTAGAAGACAACTGGTTTTGTTCCAGAATTGAGCGATTTGTAGATCGAGCTTGTGCAGGACAAACACCAGCCGTACTTCCTAAGACCACCATCTCACACCCGAACCCCTTTGTTGATGGCAAGTTTTCCAATTTGGAAAACAAAACATACAAAAAGCACCTATGTCCAAAAACCAAATGGCAGTAGTAGTCTTCCCAGCCTCACCCACAGAGATAAAAGGAAAAAACCACAGTCCTATTATTTGCAATACCAGGATGTGTTTTCTTGAACTCTTCTGGACATCAGTGGACTTGCCACCTTCCCCTACAACAGCACAGGCACGTGACCCGAATGCTGGCTTCCCAGAGCACAAAAGCACTATAATGCTGGGAGGTTTGGGGCCCGCATTTCAGTCATCTGCTCCGAGGTAAGAGTCCACACCACTGCCATTCTAATTTCTTAACACCATTCACTGTGGGAAATGCAGTGACTTACCCAACTAACTGAACCGACAAACACCTCAGTATAGATACGTGATCATCGTTACCCATACAAGTTAGAGGCTCCCTTTGCCTAAAAGTCCACGCACACTGCCTTCTCATTAACTCCATACTGTGTTCATATTTTCAGTATTCATCTTGCATGCTGTCCCCCTACCTGGACTCTCTGTTGGAGGGAAACAAAGGTGGCGGGATACCAAGCCATTCTCAGCAATTTTGTAAGAACCACTCCATCACTTGCCAGATGCAAGATGTGTTTATTCATTGTACCTGAGAGAGACCCACAAACCAACTGCATTTCTTTGTCTCAACTTTGCTACAGTACTCCTCACAGCTGAAACATCATTTCATATTTATGGCAAGTTGACGCAGCAAGGAAGAAAAAGTAGTTCTGTATATGATGAAAGTGTTCTCAACAGTTGTTCCGACATACTCATGAACAGCCTAAAAAAAAAGCTAAAAGACTGGAGGGGGAAATGAACATATCTTTTAGAGTCAAGGTATTTTGCACTCTAAAATTAAATTGGTCTAATCTGCGAGAGTTGCATACTATAGAAAACTGTAGTAAAACTTTTGAAAATCACCTGTATTAAAAAAAGAAAAAAACACAAACAAAAAAACCACACCATGTAAAAAAGGAGAATTTGCTAGCATTTCTTTGACTGGGGCCAAGTGAGTCCTCCAGCCACTGGCCTTGCCTCCCTAGCTAACTCCCCCACGCTTTGCTCCCAAAAGGACTCCTATTTACCTCTTCATATGAGCTGACCACATAAGTAACAATCACACACCTTGAACAAATCCCAGCACCTGCTAAACCAGAAGAAAGTCCTTTCCACCATCTTCCAGCTACATGTGAGAAAAAAAGGTTTAGCCCACACAGTGAGTGTAGCCTAATGAGGGTAATCAGTGCGGGGATTGTAAAGATGGCTCCTGAGAGAGCAGGAGCAGGAGATGATCCAGTGGCACATTTCTGGATGCCTTTTCTAGTGGGCTTAAGGACAACAGATTTCATAATTTGGCTTGGGAGCTAAAATCACTTAGCTTAAGTAGTGCTGTTGACAGACGTGGTTCCTGGCATTAGATAGGAAGGCTACATTTGAGTCATGAACACAGGCAGCAGCAATCACTCGCACCAAATTAGGTATGGAGCTATTACAGCTAAATACAGGGACATCTGCACAGGAGTTTTTCCTCTCCTCCAGTCCTCCTAAACGCACTTATGGCTTTACTGAGTAGTCTCTACTTCCCCTTCTCTTCTCGCCTCTTCCCTAAAAACCATCTGTACAAGACAGTTTTCTACACAGCACAGGAAAACAGCTGGAGATTATAAACCAATTGAATACAAGTTGGTAAACCTTCAAGCAAAAAATAAATTCACGCTACCGTATATTACCTACTCATTTTCAGTATGCTAAAATATTACCTCATAAGTATTAGAAGTTGTCAAAGATATCCACATCTGTTTTTAACAGCTGGCAATTTTCCTTATTCAGAGCTCTGAGAAATAGTTTTGGATAAGTTTCAATATAACCCAGTATTGAAATAGTTAATATTTTCCTCAGAGGTAACCCTCAGTGCAAGCACTGAACATTTCTCTCTTTCAAAGCTCTTGTGTCAGGCTATCTGATGATTTAAGAAGGAAACACTATCAATTTATACTTGGTACTTCTTTTTAAAGGTGACTTCATTATGAGTGCTGCCCCTTTTCAAACAAAGGCAATGAAAAACATAATCCCCAAGCAGCGCAAAAGAAAACTGACATCTTACAGAAAGAGGGATGCTGCTCTAACACCTTAGCCTGTAATAAATATCACAGAGGAAGCAAGTGGCTCACCATTTGACTGCAAATTTCAGAGCCACCCATTTCCATTACTACTGATGGGGACAGGGATGAGGACATCCGACTTCTCAGAACAGCCACGCTGTCAGCATTGACAGGATGGCAATTTTTCCACAAGAAGAACAGGATAGTAAACCAGGCAACTCCTGCTGTGCCCTTGGAACAGAATACCTCTGACCTGGCAAGGCTGAAACGTGAGTCTTAAATGGTGGTTTTCAACCCCTTTTTTGTAGGATTGCCACAAGTAACTTAGCCCAGACTTAGCATCTGACCTCAGGTCCCCTCGTCTCCTGGGGCAAATGGAGAGATGAAAAGTAACATGGACATAATCTTACATTTATGTGTCATGAAAGCCTGATGCTTGCAAAAAGTGTCATGCCTGCTGTATATGGGCAGACTGACTCCACTGCCTATTTACAGGCAGGTCCTGTCAAGTGACAAGGAAGGAGGGACCACACTCCCTTCCCTGCTTCTCGAAGTACCACCACGTCATCCAGCAAGGTGCATTTCTGGGAAGAACAAGCAAAACAGGAAAATGGCTCACTCAGAAAACAGCCAACCCTTAGATACAGAAATCACATCCCCATGTCAAATCACACCATAAAGCAAGACCTGTAATTCTTTTTGTTCACTGTAATTTCAAGCAATACTCAAAACTACTATGTTCTTTTAAAAATGTAATTTACTCTCATCCATAATCTAGGTTTTCATAGAGCTGCAGACAGAAGTCAGCTTTATGAAATTCAATTTTTCAGCAATGTTTTTGAAAACACCAAACCAAAACCAAAAAAATAACACTCCAAACTAAAGCCAAGAAATATGAGATTTATCCATGTCTGAGTATAGAGGAAAGCAGATCTTCACTGTCTGGTTAACCAGTAGGAGCATTTCAAATAAGAAAGCTTACAAGCTGATTTCAAAGTTCAAGAGAGAAGGACAAGAGCCTTATAAAGATCAATGTTCCCACTATATTTCATGTTAAATCAAGAATCACAGTAACAACAAAGCTATTCTAATCCTGCAGGGTGCAGGAAACAAGTGGATTGGCCTTTATTATGTTTAAGACATAGAAAACTCGGAGATGACTGGCTACTTCAAATAAAAGCCTACAACATTAATGTAACCATTATCAAATAACAGACTTTTTTTGCCCCATTTCCCCACTCAAGCCTCACCCTCCACCTACAGCAAGGCAAAATATTTACTATAAATATTGCCTTCTGCAATACTCTATCTGAAGTCCTTATTGACTGCCAAATGTGTTTTCATTACCCCTTTGGAAGTCACGGTCCAGATCTTTCTGCAGAACCTTACCCACAGCTAATGTTACTACAATCTGTATGAGTGAGTCATGTGGAAAAATGCTAGCTTAACACCAGAAGGTTATGAAAGTTAAAAAAAGCTATTTTTAATTTAGATAGAAGTTCATCGCAACACACAATTATATTCTATGCCCTTGTTAACGTTCTGCTGAAAAGCTGGGGCTTCTTAATAGGAGAAAGTGTCTACATTTAACAGCTGAAAAAATTAACAGATGTTGATGTAACAGGATGAAAGAAGCACCTTGCCTGTTCACTTTTTTTGTATGAAGTCATCAGTCTGGTAATCCTAGACGGGAAACTATGTCCTCCAGCTAAAAAAAAGTGAAGGTAATCCAAAGCTATCAGTCAGAAAGAGTGAGCATTTTGCAAAGTGTACTTCCTAGAGGATACGTCACATTTCCTTAACAAAGACTAAGTGAATGTCAACTCTAAAAGTGAAACAGAGAAATACAAAGCCCAATCTAGCTCAAGGTAAACAGAAATGAAAATCAACCTTCTAACAAAAAGGAGGTGGCAAAAAAATCCACATACATATAGACTCAGTGCAAAACTTGTTCACAGAAATATATAGCATGTTAGTTCTTGGATAGGGCTGAATAGTAAGGAACAACCTACAGGGACATTTCATATTTATGACTACTATATGCTGAACTTCTTACTACTTATAATACATTCATCCATTCAAAAATGAGAGACCGATACGAAGAGAACTGAAGAAACAGTTAAATCTTTTCTAAACTATCAAATACTTGTATTTATCAATTTATCCACAGGACAGAAAACAACAGACAATTAGCTTCTCCCCACCTCCTTATGCTGTACCATCTATTTTCTACACAGAAAAATTGAGGTAGTATATATGAGCTTAACCTAGACAACACAAGTAACAATAGCAGTACAGATGCTTCAGTACAAGCTTTAAGTGTGTGCCAGGATGCAAAACTGAAGCACTCTCCATCATTAAAGACACTAGCTAAACAGACGCTAGCAGAGGTGTATTACACTCCCGCTACAGTCACATCTTGAATTTTGCTGAGCTAGAGTAACCCAGTGTCAGCGCTCACCGCAGGGAAGTTCACCTGAGGCTGCTGCAGTCCCACAAGCGCTGGCAGCAGAACCACTTACGCTAGCTTCAAAACAGTACTTCATCCCCCTCTCGGGTGTTCCCACCTCCACGTCATCCCTGGCCTTGTGTCGCCACAAGAATCTGCGCAGACTGCACAGACATTTTAGATGTTCTCTAGATAATTCAGTTTTAACCTCCAACAGCTCTGAAACCTAGTTCACTGCACAAATGCTCCAGAACTTCTAGAAGCAGTCAAGAGGCAGAAGCTGATCACAAGAATTCATTTTGGTAGCACTGCCTACTTTGAAGTACTCAAAACCTATGGCCTAACGCTAGTTTTGACCTTAGCAGGAGCATTGCTTATGCCAGGTTACACAGCCTTTGATGCCTCGTTTCAAACCCCTCTCCCTCGCATAGAGAGGGGAAAACAAAGGTATAATTGTTCATTTAATTGGACAGGGAAAATTAGGAGAATTGATTTGGATGAAAAATAACTCAGGAAAAAAAAAGAAGGTCACGCTTCATAAAACAGCCAATCTAGATCACCGTGCTATGCTACACATGACTTCATCAACATAACACAGAGGTGGACAGTGAGGTGGAGAGTAAAGGAGAACAGGAGAGATGAAGGGGGCCAGGGAAGGTTGGGGATATTGCTCTTTGTGCCAGCGGGGTTATCACAGGAATTCAAGCGCAACCAAATCCATAGATGCTATACGCCACACTGATGAAACCATTTGTTGCTCCATTCCTTGCTTCCTTGTCTATAAAATGGGATTAATGCTTACTATGCTTAGGGCACTCCAGTAAGGTAAAGAAGTTAAAGACTAAGTTCTTTATTTACTATATGAGTAATGAGGGGCTAAGAAAGGAGGGATACAATTCTTCCTGAAGACAGGACAAGAAAAAACAGCTAACAGGAGAAATAAGTGGTTTTATTTCCTTTTCCTGTAACCAAAGTATAGGAAAAAAAAATGTTAAGGATTTTGACATGATGGAGCCAGTGTGCCAGACAGAAAAAAGCACTCAAAACTGAGCGCAGAGCTACAGCAATAAATGCTCTGAATGCTGTTCAGAATGAGCTTGAGCTGAATGTGCTGCTCAAAGCACTCCAGCGCTTTAATCATCCATGGTTGCCTTTGCATTTGCGCAGCAAGTGGACCCAAGGCATTACAGGGGAAGAAGAGAAAAACTGACTTAGAATTAGAACCCTAGCTGTACAGGGTAATTATCTATCAATGTAGCATCCTAAACAGACTTTCATTTTGTATTACCAAACCAAAATTTTACTTCTAAGTGACGACTAGTTCTTGTGTTTTAAGGCTCTAGGCTTGAGGCTTTAAGGCTCAATTATTTTCTTGTATGTAAACAAGCTTTAATTAATATAAAGATGTGAAAGACCAATTAAGTAGTGAGGTCACAGTGAGGTCACCTGTACACATACTGGGAGGCAAATTTTACATACACGCATCTCTCTGCGACCACTTGTAAGTAAGCGGCTCATGCAGATGAAGCAAGCCATCCAAAGTCATGTGAGGTTTAGTAAGTTCAAATGAGTAACTGGAAACAAAAGTACATATATAAGGATCTTGCTAAATTCACATCCGATTACATGCCTTTTAACAGTTTTTATTTTTATAATTTAGAGAAAGTATTCATTTTCTCTACAGTTCTGAACATCTTTGGTCCCAGAACATACAACTTAAAAGCCATCTTTGGAATAAATAAGGCTTACTGGTTTTCAAACTTCAGGAAGTACTTTCTCCCTAAAACAACATCAGGATGAACTGATTAGTGTAAAAGTATATGCAAGACCCCTAAATGACAACAACTTTACATTCTAGGCAGATGACCAGAAAAAGAACAAGCAGTTTATCATTCTTGTTAAGATCTTGACATAGAACCATAGGATGTTGGGGGTTGGAAG
>VZSF01005016.1:0-79626 GCA_013398295.1 Chionis minor
GCTGCCCAGGGAAGTAGTTGAGTATTTAAAAAATCCGTGGAGGCACTTGGGGACATGGTTTAGTGGTGGACTTGGCAGTGCTGGGTTTAGGGTTGGAGCTGATGATCTTAAGTGTCTTTTCCAAACTAAATGATTCTATGATTCTAAATAAGCCCCATCCTAAATGCACTCCCACCCTGGGCTGGACTTTCCCTGAGCGCTGTGAGAGCCAGACTCCCCCCAGCCAGCTCATGACAGTGACGGATAGCCTGTGTATTTTACAACTGTTTGCCCACATCCATCTTGCTGGCAAGGCAGGTCCGAGGATAGCCGGGGCCGGCACCTTTGGCCCCTGGCTGCCGCGCGGCGCAGGGCATCGCCTGCAATTCCAGGGCTCTGCTGCGGGTTGTGCTCCGTAGGAGAGAGGTCTTGCAGGAGGAAGCCTGACGGCTCAGGGCAAGCTGTCTCGAAACGATTTATCTGTCACATAAATGTGGTTTTATTGGTTTTACTGTTTAAACTTTTCACCTCTGCTGCTAAATCTGAACGGCTGAAAAAAAAAAAAAAAAAAGAAAAGAAAAACCCCGCCTGCACAGCGGCACTCGGCTGTGGCGGGCCTGCCGGGGGAGATTCCAAATAAAATATGCAAATACCATTAATTCTTCAAACTAGAGTCTCCTTTTCAAGGCTATAAATCAAACCCGACAGCACATACACTGGGGGGAAAGGAAAAGAAGAGGCGGGGGTTGGGGGGGAAGAGGAGCTTTTACTTATGAAAGTGGAATAAGCTCAGAAAGCTGCAGACGTGCTGCATGTGCAGAGCAGGGCTGTGAACTTGCAGCTTCCTGGGGCACAAGAAGCATCTCTGCTGCAAGAGCAGGGGGAGGTTCACATATATATTTATAAAAATGAAGAAATGGAGAATGGTTTGAGTATGCCTCCAAAAGAAAGGTACTTTAAAAATAAATATAAATTTCTTTTATATACGTATATGAGCTCTTACACAAATGGTGATTCAATAGAGGGCAACCCTGAAAAGAAAGAATTAAACTGGGAACCAGTTCCCAGCCCTACCTGAGGCTCCACTCAGGGCTGAGAAGCCCTTTCTCCCCATTTCCCTCAGTTCCACCTCGAAAAACACTTCCTTTGCATTCCCCTTGTAACATCACCATCTCAAACTCTTAAAAAATATTATTTTTTTTCAAAGCAAAGGCACGTTTTTACAGCCCTCACATCAAGTACAGGGAAAGAATGGTTGCAACTTAATTGCATGCTGGTGGCAAAGGAAACGAGGACATCACAATGACTTTGCAAGCTTTTCCCTCCAGATGCAAAGCAAAGTGGGACAGTATGTTCTGTCTGACACGAGATGACATGAATCTGGATAAAATTCTTTCAGCTAAGCCAGAAATAATGTAATGTGAATCCAAACTGATTCAAAACACAGTTTGCAAGCTCTTCCAGCGCCCCTGGAACAAGATCAAAGAAAGCACCAGCATTTGCACGCTTGCGCCAGCATCACAGCGGGCTCTGCACAAACCTGGGAGGTGATGCGTGGTGGCTAGAGATGAAGAAGATGGCAAGAAAAGAAGACCCATGTTTTCTAAGATGAAAATAAACCCTCACAAAAACCCCTTGTCCTAGCTCAGAGAAGTCAGAATGATGTTGCAGGGATAACTCTAGATAAGGGATCCTCGGCCACAAGGACCTCTTCTCCCCTCCTCAAGCCTATGAAATGAAGGTCAAATGTTATTGCAGGACAGATGAAAATTCCTGAATTCCGCAACTTCATGCAACATTTCACTCTTCTGAACTGATGCTGTACCCCTTGAGCATCCACGAACAGGGATTTGCACCCAAACTCTTTGACCTGCGGGAAACTTGAGATGCGCCAAATGCTCTAGGCTTGTGGCCAAGTCCACTAGAAGACGAGTGCGATCATCCCCTGTTAGCAGAGTGAAGAGCTTTCCAGGACAGAACTGTCATGACACCAGACACTATGTTATATCCACTGGAGCAGGAAGCAAAACTTGTCTAAATTAGAAGCTAAGAACAACTGTCCAGAACCAGAACTGCTCCAAAACACGAGAGCAGCCTGCCGTCCAGCCAGAAATGGAAAGCACATCTTTCTGCTCCCTGGCAAGCAAACTTCTTGCTTTTTTCAGTCCCGGCCAAAGGGATTTGGTTGCACAAGAGACATGTGCCTTGGTCCTGTTAAAGTCAAAAGAGCCATCATCACTTCTGCACTTGTGTCAGTGTCTTCCCTCATGCCCCAGTCTTTTTGCTTTTTAATATCCTGACTTTGCTGAGCCAAAATCACACATGAACTATCAGTATGTATAAAAAGAACCCTCATCAGATGCAATCTGGTACAAGAGCCTCATGCCTATGCAGTAACTGGATGGTGAAAGGAGAAACAGCACCATCCTGAAGACAGTCTCACTTTATTTCCAGGTCTAGGTCTTTTCTTGGAGAACTGAGGGCTCAGAGGGACTCTAATCACAGTATTCCAGTACTTAAAGGGTGGCTACAAGAAGGATGAAGGCTCTCTTTTCACAAGGAGCCACATGGAGAAGACAAGGAGTAATGTTTCCAAGTTGCACCAGGAGAAGTTTCATCTCAATATAAGAAAGAAATTTCTTACAGTGAGAACAACCGTTCACTGGAACAACTTCCCCAGGGATGCAGTAGAGTCCCCATTGCTGGAGGTTTCAAGATGTGATAGGAGAGGGTGCTAGATCATCTCATCTAGACTTCCTTTCCCACGAAAGGTTGGACCAGATGATCTTTCAAGGCGCCTTCTAACCTGAGCTGTTCTATAGTTCTGTGACTCTATTCCAGAAACAAATATCCCTTCCTCTCTTATACACCATGATATTTACTCCCAGTGATAAGAGAGCGTCAAGACAGCTTGAAAATGACTTTCCTCTGCCAACATCATCACAGTATTAGCAGATCCACCAGTGATGAGATGTTGCAAGGGCTGGTGAGAAACATCCCATAAAGAACTAAAAATTCCCTTTGATAAAAGCCCCAATCAGGGAATTCTTGTGTCCCTGAAGTTGTTAATTACCCTTTTAGTTCTTTTTCCTCCAAGCACATATACAGCAAAAGACAGACTTTTTTCTACCAGGAGTTGTTGACTTTCCATGGTGCTCTGAGACCACATGTTGAAGCTGGATGGAGCCAGGCTGCGAGGTGTTACTGCCCGACATGCCTTCTGCAAAGACCAACTGCTATTAAAAAAACCCAAACCAAACACTATGAGCACGCTCGCATACACGCTGAAGGATGAAAAGTGAAAGACAACTCAAGACCATTAGCTGGCAAATCTTGTAACCTGTTTCAACAAATTTAAATGCAATTATCCCGGATTTCTCACATCTAACTGAGCTAAGGGAATTAGAGTTAACTTGCTGCTTCTTAAAGCAGGAGACACTCAGGCGTCTGGAGGAGCCTAGCCTGGGTCTAGGTAGTGCCAAGAGTGGGTGCACGAGATCTTCCTCGCAGTGGGCTTTTGGAAGAGGTTCAGACCAACACAGAAGGAACAGCTATGCCACAGGGTTACAGTCAGACTTTCATGATGAGCTTTACATCCCCTCGATGTCAGGGCACAGACAAGTGTTAATTAAGTCGGGTTTGGAGGTTTCCCAGCAGCTCTCCTGCCCTGAAACCTGTTGAGGGTCATGTTCATAAGCAACTGCTCTTGCTTTTTGGGGGCAGAAGGAGGGAGTATTTTCAGAACCAAGCTAAACACAGCTCTAAAAAGCTCTCTTATCCCTCCTTATCCTTACAACCTCTAAGTCTGATGCTCCTCTTCCTCAGTCTTTGTTGCAGACAGCAAGCAGAATGAACAGCCTTCGATCTGACACCTTCTAAAAACCAGCTGTGCTTCAGTGTGCAAGAGAGCACATCACTAGCTTACAAATCCACCATGATCTTCTTTTTTAAAAAGCTCATTTCACTGATTTAACACCACAGCTCCTTTGATAAAGGTGACAACAAGAGGCTCAGAGGAAGGCAGCACTTTGGTCCTACCATCATCCCACCTAAACGCACCTGTACGAAGGGACAAGTTGATTCCAGTGGGACCAGAAAACACCCAGGTAAGACCTGGCCCTTCTGGGTCTGTCCATAAAAGCACAAGAAACTACTGAATCCAAATCAGTGCCAATTCCCAGTTTGCCTGTGCCTAAACTTGCCCACAACCTATCCCCACCACCGGTTGAGCATCCCCTACTGCCAGCCAATGGGTAATTGTTACGGAGCACAAAAGCCCAAAGAGTTTCCAACATCAGCAGCCACAGACAAGTACATTCAAAATAATTTATTTTGGTGAGGTTTCAATTATGCCTCGTGGGAAAGTAATACTGAAAGAGAAAGAAATACTCTAACCCATGGGGAGACGGGGGTTTGGACAATAGCATTACTAAGAAGAAAAGGCATCAGGAATTGGAACATGATGTTTGCTCATTTACTTGTGAAACACACAGAGGGTAAAATCAAAGCAAGAGCAGATTTGTCACCCATTTCACTGTAAACTAACATTTTCCCTCCGTATTAAGTGTACTTTGCGTGAGGGGGTGGATAGCACCTGCAGCAACCTGATGTTCCACAAGCCAAAGCAATGCAGAAGCCAAAGGATCAATGTGCATGGAGCTCGGGGAAGGTCAGTCTTATTTTACGTGCTTAGCAGACCTGCCTGCAAGAGAGAGATGGAATTCTAGCAGTTCCTGTAGATCACAGAGTGCTGTCTAGCCTGTTTTGACCTCTCTCTGTAAGGCACAATCAAGGCTACACTCAAGTGACCCCACCACGTCTCCTGGGCAGGCATCTTACCCGGGGCTGTCCTTCCTCCTAAATGCGCATGATGGAGGGAGGAAAATCGATTCCAAGTTTCTCATCTCGCATTTTAACTGAATTGATTTTGCAAGTAAAAGCAGCAATTTTTATTATTTTTTTTCTTTCTCTGTTTACTTATATCTGCAAAAATGAAACAGTTCCTGGAAAACACATGAGAAGAATCTGGAGAGATTTATGGCAGATGGGACAGTATGTAACAGAGAAAGGTTTGAGACCAACAAAGCCCTAATCTGTCCGGTTTGGATTATTGTCAGATTCATACTATTGCCTGTTTATAGGTTTTTGTATTTCTTACATCGGATTTCCAGGGGAATGTCTCCAGAAAGGTTTTTGCCTGCACTGTGTGTGCAGAAAGTTCTGGTTTTCCAACTGCAAATGTTCATCATTTATTAGGAGGAAAACCTCTGGCTTTCCACCTTCTTTGAAGTAACACTGTAATTACACAGGTTGACTTTTCCACTGATTCAGAAGATATTTATTCCAAGGGTTTTATTAAAATCTTAACAAACACATTTTTACCTGAAAAATATTACGTTTCTGATTGTAGGTCACTTCCGCGCTTATGGCAAAAAAAACTCCCTTCTGGGTTAAATATGGCTTTGAGGAATCCACCTTCTCCTCCCAGCCTACAACACGAAACCACATGAAGGAGCCACAAAAGGCTGTCAGGCTTCAAGAGAAGTGATGCAAAGTAGCCCAAGAGCAAAGGGGTGGGACGCTGGGGATTAGCACATTGTGTTATGGTGGCAGTCTTGAAGATGGCTGGAAAGTCCCTACCAGCTTCGTTCATGCTCCTGCTGAATTTCATGGTGCAAGATCATGGCTTTAATCATTCACTGGAGGCGTGCCCATAGGGAAGGCTGAACTGAATTCTAGGGAAATCCCAAGTTTCCCTGACCATTGCAAAGCACTGTGCAATGCTGTCTGAAAAAAAACGAGGCATGAAAATTATTTGGTACAAAACCACTGGGACTTCAATGTTTCAGAATAAAATCAGCCAGTTCTAGCGATAACCACACATACAGGGGACTTTATGAATGGCCAAAAGAACAAAAGGAAACTCTGCCTTGCTGGATTTAGTAGCCAATTTGCACTCATAAAAAATAATTATTTAGACTCATCAAATTCTCCATGCAGGTTCACAAGTTTGCATGGTGCTTTCCGCCTAGAGAAGACAACCGTATTTCTACCCTCCAGATCCTACAATCTGCATAAGACAAAGAGACAATACTGGGCAGCAGCCAAAAGAAATGAAAGAGCCTCGGAAGACCATTCTCCAGGGACCGCTATTGAATAACACTTTGCGTTTCCATTTAACCATCACAAAGGGGAATTCATTCCTGAAGCAAAGATGTCTCCTTTAGAAGCATCCCGCCGGTAGCCTCTCTAGCATAGACCTTCAGCAGGTACCGCTGGGAGATGTGTCCTATTGCTGCACCCAGCAAGGATGGAGCCTAGCTAAGTGCTTGGGGTAAGCATCTGAGGTTATCGGGGCCAAATTTGGGATGCAATGCTTGGAAAGCACTCAGCTTGTAGATAGTGACTCCTAGAAGCATTTTTGAAGCTATTACAGGGAGGAGACGCTGGATTTGCTAATGGTAAAAGACCCTCTGCTCCGTGGTCGGGACATGATGCCACCATGCGTGCAGGTACCCCTTGTATACAGAAATACCTTCTCTGCTACTATAGTCGAGGTGTATATAGCCTTGTGCATTTATCTGACTTGTCCTGCTTGACTTACACGTCAAAATCAGTGCCTCCAAAAACCCGTTAAGAAAAACATGGAAAATCCTAATACCTCAGCAGCAGGTCAGGATGTTTTAGTAAGGAAGGAAAAGAATTAACAGCAGAAAAAAAAGTACAAAACCCCCTAAACACAGGAAAGTGGGTTGAGAGGGGAGAAAAGCAGTGGTCTTCCAAATAAGCCTATACACGAACCACCTCCACCATCGACCCAACAGTATCAGAGGGGAAAAAAAATCACTTTAAATGCCACCTTTCTAGGGAAAAATGTTCCCTATTAACCAACAGAGCAGGTACTCACAGCCAGAAAGGCTTTGGGCCGGGAGAGGTTAACACTCCCTGTCCACTGACGGTTCAGCAGCAAATCTAGGTGCCTGCAGAGAGATCAGGGTGCTCAGAAGACAACTGAGCTACGTCTTCATATAAATACAGCCCTGCTTTGTGCCACCAGCAGCCAGGATGTGATGCCCAGATACCCTGGTGAGGGGCACTGCATGTTTTCCCCGGCAGGGGGGTGCCACCGGCAGGGGGAAGCAGGGACAGGCGAGCCAGCGATGTCTTTCTGAGCTCAGCAATTAAGGTGACTCCATTCCATGCTACAAGAAAGCCATGATATTTGAATTAAACCGCTCCTGCCAGCCCTAAAGGCACCAGCATCACCTTCTGCAAGCCACGCAGCCAGGCGCTCACCAGGTACCAAACCGCATCGCGGGGCCAGCACGGCATGATTATTTTTCCTGTTGCTCAGCTGATGCCAAGTCCTCCGCAAAGTTGTATTTTTCTTTTGTTTACACATTAAAAAAGGAGATAAAAAAAAAAGAGGTGACCTTTCTCTAACCCCAGCCAGTCTATGAGAAGCTGCCGCTGCCTTCACCTCCGAATGAACTTTCAGATTATCTCAGACAAGATTCACCTTGCATTGAACTTGTACCCTGCGCGGCAGCACACAGTCACGTAACCTTGATTAAACATTACAGCGCAACGCGGCTATAAATTTAATGAGCATTATCGGCGTGCTTCCTCCCATCGTCCTCGGCCGGGGGGAGCAATGGAAACGCCGGGAGCCACCAGGAACCAGCCTGGTGTGCATTGGCACAGGCAGAACATGGAGAAGGAGTTATTTGAGGGAACAGGAGGGAGACAGAGCAGCTTGTACGCCTCTGCTCCTGTGCATGCAATGAGTTATGTACGGGCTCTGCGGCAGCTCCCGCAGGAGTGACCAGGGACAAGCCATAGAGGGCTTGCACGGCTTTCTACTCGAAAGACCCAAGAAAAAGCAAAAAGAAAGGAGCAACAAGGCACCACAATGGGTGCGGTGGGTCCCTTCACTCAGCAGGAAACCCTTCTCAGGCCATGGCCTTCTAAACTCTGGCTGCCCTCTCCACGCAAAGCATTGCAGCCCGTCACCGTTCTCCCATTTATTTTCGAAACACACGCGTGACGGGAGGCAGAGGCAGCCGCCTCTTCATCTCCCAGATGACACGTAAGGAAAGGGAGAGCTCAGCATCCGCGCTGGCGGCAGCAATTCCTGCCGCAGAGGTCACTCGGCTGTTCGAGAGGAGAGCGTCTGGGCGGCGAAATAGATACGCTCAAGTTCAAGTGCTTGAAATACCTTCCTTTTTTTTTTTTAAACACTCAAAACTAAATTAATATATCCCCTGCTTTTCATGATAACTTCCTTCTTATCCTCAGCGGTTTTGTTTAGCAGATCTATTGTTCTCGGCGAGCCTTGCCCTGGGGTCCAATTTGACTGTGTTCTCATTTTTCCCCCTATGTAACTGATGCTTATTTCTTTAAGCTCTACTGTAAACAGAAAACACACTGCAGTGCCCTTGCCTTGCTTTGTAGGAGGCAGGCTCAGACCTGGAACTACTTCTTTTTGGTCTCTTATATAGGAAACAAAAAGATTGGGCTTGCTTGCTTCAAGGATTCAAACACCTGCGGGATGCGGGAGGACGGCTGTAGTACCCGCGGGTGGTCCAGCTCAGAGCAGGGACCACATGGCTCCAGTGCTGGCTCTGCTGCTACTTTGCTAGATAAATGGCATTTTTCTGCTTGCAAGGCTGAAAACATGCTGCCTTCCTAATTATAGGCCTCTTTAATGTTTATTAGGGGCAGGGTCTGAGGAGGTAAGCAGCATCGTTTGGAGGCGGCATGAAGTTCTTTGAGATGCTTAGGGTGAATGAGAAAGCCACCAGGCAGCATACCCCTCAATGGGGTGGCACATGGAGAACAAATATAAAATAAAAATCATACCTTTGCAGAGGGGAATGCATCTTGGATGGTTTGAGGAACACAACAGGAGATGGGGATTTGGGAAGGGGTGTCACCATGACGCGGTTTCATGTTTCCCATCATTTACTTGTCATGGGTCCTCACCCAGAGAAACATCCTCACCCCAGCAGAAAGCAAATGGGGTGCTTGGGGGATGCAAGAACTGCTCGTGCTGCAGCGCTAAGGAAACATTTTGAGCAAAATGGACATTCTTCCCCATTTGCTGTTCTCATGGCTCCTCTCTGCCCTGGTTCCTAAACCAGCCTCCCAGAAGAATCACAGAATCATATAGTTTGGAAAAGACACTTAAGATCATCAACCCTAGACCTAACACTGCCAAGTCCACCACTAAACCATGTCCCTAAGCACCACGTGTACAGGTCTTTTAAATACCTCCAGGGATGGCGACTCAACTACTTCCCTGGGCAGCTTGTGCCAATGCTTGACAACCCTTTTGGTGAAGAAATTTTTCCTAATATCCAATCTAAATGTCCTCTCGCGCAACTTGAGGCCATTTCCTCTTGTCCTATCACTTGTTACTTGGGAGAAGAGACCAACCCCCACCTCGCTACAACCTCCTTTGAGGTAGTTGTAGAGAGCGCTAACGACTCCCCTCAGTCTCCTTTTCTCCAGGCTAAACAACCCCAGTTCCCTCAGCTGCTCCTCATAAGACTTGTGCTCTAGACCCCTCACCAGCTTTGTTGCTTTTCTCTGGATGCGCTACAGCACCTCAATGTCTTTCTTGTAGTGAGGGGCCCAAAACTGAACACAGTATTCAAGGTGTGGAGAAAACTTACTCCAGCACAGCTCCTAGCCAAACAAGATGGATCCAGCATCACTGCAGAAGAAACTGGTGATGCTGGGGTCTCTGCCTGAGGCAGAGGATGCAAAGGGCAGGGGTAAGGGGATGGAGGAGGTGGCCTCAGATGATGTCAGCTCCCACCGAGAAGATTTGCTTGGCTTTGCGAACACACCAACTTCCAGAGATGTCCCCTCAAGAGGCACTGTTGTTCTTCCTATCTAGTGGTGTCACCTGCAAAACTAATTTGGCCTGTGAAATAACCCGGCAGTTTGGGTGGTTAATCAGAACTATTTTTATAAGGTCACAGGATATATATTTCCAGAGTCTGAAACAGTGTTTAGAAAACAGTGAAAGCCATTTAGAGCCATTTAGCGTATTCTACAGAGAGGCAGACGCACAAGTAAATGGATATTTAAAACAGCTGTGAAGACACGACTGGTAGGAAACATTTGGCTAAAAGCAAACACAGAAATAAAATAACTTCGCAGAGGTTAGAAGTCAGAAATCAGTGAATTTGGTAACGCCCGACTTTGGGAAAAAATAATTGTATTTCTTTGGCTTCTAGAGACTAATAAATTACCATGGAAAATTTAAAGATTAAAGGCCATTATTTCACCTTATAATTTCCATCCACACTGTAAAAAGTCTCTTTTTTTGGTTGAGTGAACACCACCAAACTTCCCCTTGGGACTGCTCATCACTCCTCTTAGCATCTACAGGATAAGGCAAATTTTACATGCCAAGGCCATGAAATCGCTGGCCTCCAGTTGACAGCAATGGGTGGGCCAATGCTTTTTCAGGGTTTGCATTTTCTAGGCCCCACACTTTCAGGTGAACCCGCAAAAAAGTACTTCCACGAAGGGTTAAAAGGGAAGGATTTAAAATTCACACTCATGTCAGGTTTGTGTGGAAGCCTGGCCAGCCACCTCTCGCCTTACAGAATCCCTCTCCTTTTGAGAATATATTGAGCTTACTTGAACCTGTTCCACATTTGGTGGGTGCCAACCATTTTGGGGAACTTAAAATTTGCAGGAAACCAATGTGTACGGGAAAAAAATATAGCGTTCTTGTGCAGAAAGCACGCAACACTTGCTTTTGGCATCCTGAAAAACCTCCTGAAAATACCCAGGGTGACCAAAGACCATCTTCCAATTAATTAATTAAACCCCCAAAACCTTGCAGAGCATGCTTTCCCGTAACTAAATATGATGTGATTAAGAGGCTGAGCATCAGGAGGGATCCCAGCTGAAACAGCATTTCATCCTGCTATTGCATCCGCCAGGCTTGCGCTGCAGCCAGGCAGCCCTGGGCACAGGGAGAACCAGAAGGATTTATGGCTATTTGTTGTAGATAAAAAAACCCAACCTTCGGAGGAATCTGAAAACAAAAGCAAAGGCTTTTCCTTACGCGGTGTCACACTAACCTCTGGATGGCCTCGCACTTATTGTCCCAGCCTTGGAAAGGTATAAACAAAGGCAGTTTTCGGATGCCAAGAGCCGGGTTAGGAGAGAAAGGAGACACACTGCTGCTGCAAAATCACCTTTGCACTGAAATTTAGGGTATAAATCCCAGGAAGAGATGTTTTATGATGTGCACGCAGAGTTATCGCCCTATTATAAAGCAATTGATGGGGAAAAAAGGCGATAGTGGATGATGGCAAGGTTCTGGCAGAGAGGGGAATTCGACATCCGTGGCTGGGGCGGTGATGGGGAGGCGGTGCAAGGCTTTGCGAAGGGCTGGAGGAAATAGCCGAAAGTCTCTTTTGGGACTAAATAGGTTCTTTAAGCATACTGGCAGGGCTGCAAAGGGAGGGTTTGGGGTAAGATTGGTTCCCGATGGCTGAGATGGGACCTCAAAAGGCACTGTCCTATTTAAGGACATGTTGCACAGTGTGTTGCCCAAACCTGATGCTCCTACCATCCCGCAGCGGCTAGTCCCAATGATCAACAGCATCTCAAAGGCAGCTCTTTTTTCAAAACTTTTGAGAATTCTAAATGCACCAGGAGAAAACTGCTCTGGCGAGTTTGAAGAAAATATGGAGGGGGGGTGAAAGGAAAAAATGAAAAGAAAGGAAAAAAGAAAAAGAAAAAAGAAAAAAATAAAGGAAAAAGGAAAACAACAAAAAAGGGAAAAAGAGAAGACAGAAAATAAAAATAATAATAAAAAAAAAGACTGAGAAATTTCATGTAGAGGTAATTTCAGAGTAGAAGGATTTGCCAAAGCAGATAAAACCTCAAATATCGAACCTGCATCTGCCTGGGGAACTGCCATCCAGATTTCAGCACTAGATTTTCCATCCAGGTCTGAGGGATCCATTAACTTGCAGCTATTTCAGCATGGCCACAGGTTGTGAAAACCCTCCAAAACCAGCAAGACCCTCAAGAACTTGGCCAGCTCGCACAATGTCGGTGCACTCACGCCTAAACTGAATATGGCTCAGCTTGAAGTTCAGCCTTAGCAGCTTTGAAGCCTAGCATGCCTTTTTCTGGGCAATTTCAGCCCAAAACAAGGGGGCTGCCTCAGCTGGGCGCTGGCACTACACAATACCATGCTGCACAATTTCCTTCTATTCAAAGCATTTCTTTTTCTCAAGGTTCCTCAGGGTTCACCCGTAGTTATGTGCATTTCCTTCACTGTTTTGCTGCCTCATTCACTTCTTTCCGCTGCGTTATCCTGCTGCCTGCCCAGCCCGGCAGGCAGGAGCAGGCAGCCTGGCCAAGCTGTCTGCTCACCCTTTCCTGTGCTTGAATGGCAGTGTTTGAGGAAGGATAAAACGACATGGATTTGTCTTTATTTACACCAAACTGTTTACTTTCTTCTTTCTTTCTTATTTTATTTTATTATTGTTTGATAGGAACATAAAGCAGAAGCCCAGCAGATCAATGCCAGAGGCTTTCAACCAAACTTTTTCTTGCAAACTTCCTTTTGGTTGCTGTAAAATTTTTGTGGGGTTATGAACTCCTTAAACAAATAGCTGAGGTCATTGTTAGCTAAAAAAAATAATAAAATAAATAAGTATTTAAAGAAACAAAAAAGCAAGACCGATGTTACAGCCAGAGTGGAAGCTGCTCTGCAGAAAAGGGAGCTGAGATGGTTCACAGCAAAATCTATGGCAAAAACATCAGGAGTCTTACACATGATTTCTATCTGCCAGTCCAGGCCACTCTCTCCACGTTATTGAGATAACAAAACCTGGACTCAGATGCTCCACCATATTTTGAGATCTCAACCCCAATTCTCAAGGTAAAATCCCAGAGAAGAGCAGTAATACTGCCCCTTCCAATCTCTTGACATGGTATCACAAGATAAGAACAAACCCAGCCCTTCCAGTGCCGGAGACAGTGCTGGAAGGGCAGCAGTTGGTTCTTGAGATACTTTGTCCTCCATTCAAGCTTGCCCAGAAAAACCATTAGCAAAGCAGCATCAGTGAGACAGTCATTTATCACAGACATGTATCTCATAATCACTTATATCAGGGATTCAAAAGACTTTTTGTCCCCCAAAATTGACACTGAAAACCTCTATTTCTTCCTCAATAGGAGGAATTTTGCAAGAGCCAAATGTCATCCCAAGGACATGTCCAAGCCACTGAGCAGAGTGTGATGGCATCGAGGCAGCTTGTTTCCTGAGCAAATACTGGCATAAGGTTTCCCACTGGCAGATAGAGAGGTTTGCATGTGAAGGCTCATGTTGTGCGTAGATGGGATAATTTAATACTTCCCAAGAACTGCAAATCTTTGGGCCCAGAAGGAAAGACATTCTGCAATCGGGTACTTATGAAGGGAAGGTTTGATCAATACGACAATAATTTAATTGGGTTTGTGTGCTGTTCCCAGCAGATGAAGCTGATGTCCTCAGTCATCTTCCACGAAACTCCTTCAGGAGGTGGTTGTTTTCAGCAAAAACTTCCACCTGCAACCACACCAGTTGCACCCACAGCAGAAAGCAGTTAAAGCACTGAGGGTTAATAAGAAAAGGGGTATGTGAAAGGGAAGGAATGCTGATAGCATTATTATGGGAAGGAAACAAATCAGTAACAGGGCAGTCACCAAAGCCAGAGGATGCCTGAGTGACCTTACCAAAGGCAATACATGAATATCAATAAATTTAGGCAAAAGGAAAGAACGGACTATAAGCATGTTGCAACAGAAAAGGCAGAGAGACCTCTTAACCTGAAAATTTACAGTCAGAAAGAAGAGTCTGCCTGGCTGTCTCTACACCCAACCTCTTCCCATCTCTTGATCCATATGGGATAGAATTACTCATACATCCCCGGAGGCAATTGCATGCAGGGTTTCATTTCCAATTGCCAGTGATACTACAATTTCCACTCAGCAGGATTGCTCTCACCCTTTGGTGAACTTCGTAGTTTTGGAGAACCAGCCCAGAGTCTGCAGTTGCTGTCTCCCCAGACGTTTGCTGTAAATCATATATGAATAGCAGGATCCATCTCTAACAGAATTCACCCTCACCTACAGCAGATCCAGCAGAGACAACCTAAATGTACAACCCCAGGAGAAGTTGGGTACACAGCACTTCTTGCACCCCTGAAACCTTCATCCAATGTCAAAACTCTGCAAAGAAATTCCTGTTTATATGCTGCTGCTCATCTCTCTTTGCTGCCAACAAGCCTCTCCCTGAACCTCATTTTTCATTCCTGCCTTAATGTTTTCTCCCACATTTCTTCCTCTTGCTTTGAGATTTTCCTCTCTTAACCACCAGCTGTGCTTGATATTCTTTTCTCTTTAAAAAGGGCTTGATTTCTGAACGGCCCAGAAAACCCCCAGTCTCCAGAGACATAAGCACGAAGAAGTTAGGCAGTGAATTCAAAAAGAAAGAAAAAAATCAAAATAAATAAAAGCCAAGCAAACTCATGGCATGTGCTGAACTTTCCTTGTGCTCAAATACAAATTTTTCATGATATCTCATCACTTATTTAGTCTGTGGGTCTGTGACCTTCTGCATATCACTGTACTCTACCGATAGATGAGTAACACCCTCTGCCCACCTACACCCTCACCCAGTCCCAGTAGAGAGAGCAAAGCCTCCAGAAAAGCCCAGCTCTGCTTGAAAGAAAGCACATTTAAAGAGTTGATCGTACCACTGATCTACAGGACTACTGAGATTAGTAAAAATGAAAAGAAAAAAAAAGATCCTTGTAGATTGAGAAGATTTAGAAAGAAACACCAGCAGAGATGGAAATCATACGGGTTATTAATCATCTGCCTGCTTGAAGGCTTGATCTAATGCCTAAAGCAGAAGTGAAAAGATAATGTGATGGGCAAGAGGGAAAACAACACTGCTTTTAGTAGCCCAGAGAACCTCGGGCTTTTGATATTCTTCTTCTCTTGCACTGTGGATGTGTGCAATGTTAGGTATCATGGTGTGTGTCCAACTTGCCTCTGGGAGGGAGCCACTAGAAAGGCTCTAGCAGAAGTTCTCCTCCTCCTCACCTCAAGCAACCTCATGGTCACAGCTGCTCTGCACAGGGCAGTGCAGCTTTATCACCCTGGAGGGACACAGAAAATAACTGAAGGGGAAAAAAATTAGGTTTCTGCAGACTTTGAGGATGTGTCTGTGCTCCCACTTCAAAACCCTTCAGTGGTGCAGACACTGCAGAGGAGAAGCGGCTGCTCTGGAGTTGCAAAGAGTATAAAGAAACTGGATGGAAATACTGTGGCACAACCATTATCATACATAGGTATGATGCTATTGTGGCTGAGCTAAGCCCTAAAATGCTCCAGGAAATAAAGATGAGCAAATAAAGTACAGAAACGGTTTCAGAGATGCTGAAAATTGGCAGCTCCTTTAAAAAAAAAAAATAATTAGACCAAGTGGGACTTAAGGGTCAGGTAATTTACAGAGTCAGCCAGGGGCTCATAAAAAGGACCACATCCAAAGTCCTCAACAAGCATTTCAATGAACAACAAATTAAGCAACCATGACTTTATATAAATATGTAAGTATGTCCTGTGATTGATTTTGTGATCGATGGACTTTGATACAAGGATGGGCCAACCCAACATGAACCTTATCCCATCTATAAAACCCCCTTCCCACTGGATTCTCCAGATGTAACAAAGCGTGAGCTCTCCATGCAGACCCTCTATAGGGATAATGCTTGATGGACTTCCCCCCCTTATCCCATTTCCATGAAACTTGTAGTAATTTAATAACTCTCCACCCTTTGTGAAATTTCAGCTAACTCTTTCAACAAGTACAAAAAGTGCCGGGAGGAGTGGGGAGGGAAACAGATGGCAATACTTGCAGGCAGCACGATTGCCTGGGTCTTCATTTGGAAAGGATTAGACTAGATATAGGATATATTATATTATATTGAAAATTATATATTTAATCATATATTTAATTATATATAATTGTATGTGGTTACACATGATATTATATAATAATATTACGTTACCTAATATACAGTATACGCTATAAAGTATACACTACATACTGTATTACATATTAGATAGAATCACATAATACTTTGGGTTGCAAGGGACCTTTAAAGGTCAGCTAGTCCAACCCCCCTGCGATGAGCAGGGACATCTTCAACTACATCAGGTTGCTCAGAGCCCAGTTCAACCTGACCTGGAATGTTTTCAGGGATGGGGCATCTAATCACCTCTCTGAGCAACCTGTTCCAGCATCTCACCATCCTCATTGTAAAAATGTTCTTCCTTATATTTGGTCTGAAGCTCTCCTCCTTCAGTTTAAAACCATTACGCCTCGGCCTATCACAACAGGCCCTACTAAAAAGTCTGTCCTCATCTTTCTTATAGGTCCTCTTCAAGTACTCAAAGACCGCAAGAAGGTCTCTCTGAGCCTTCTCTTCTCCAGGCTGAACAACCCCAACTCTCTCAGCCTGTCCTCACAGAGGTGTTCTATCCCTCTGATCATTTTTGTGGCCCTCCTCTGGACTTGATCCAAGAGGTCCATGTTCTTTCTGTTCCGAGAACCCCAGAGCTGGATGCAGCAATTCAGGTTGGGTCTCACCAGAGCAGAGTAGAGGGGCAGAATCACCTCCCTTGACCTGCTGGCCACACTTCTTTGGATGCATCCCAGGATGCAGTTGGCCTTCTGGGCTGCGACTGCACATTGTCGGCTCAAGTCCCACTTTCACCCACCAGTACTCCCAAGTCCTTCTCGGCAGGGCTGCTCTCAATCCCTTCATCTCCCAGCATGTATTGATAGCGGGGTGTTGTCCTGACCCACGTGCAGGACCCTGCACTTGGCCCTGTTGAACCTCATGAGGTTCACACAGGCCCATTTCTCGAGCTTGTCCAGGTCCCTCTGGACAGCATCCCATTCCTCAGGTGTGTCAACCGCACCACTCAGTTTGGTGTTGTCAGCAAACTTATTGAGGGGGCACTCGATCCCACTGTCTGTGTCACTGATGAAAATATTAAACAGTAAATAATATAACCCAGGCAACCTTATGGGTAATTCAGCATCCTTCTTGCCAAGGGGCATCACAAGAGAGAGAAAAAAAAAGGTTCATGATGGAGAGACAGTGTAAGAAGCAAGAAATGAAGGGCACAGAGTGTTTTCAGCTCAGGGTTTTAAAAAAATGGGGGGGGCAAGGGAGGATTACAGAGTGTATGCTGGGAGAATGGGCGCATACCGCATGTCATGGGAGAGGAACCACATGCAGTTCCCTGGGGGCTTAAGGAAGCAGCAAACAGTTTATTAAGAGAACTGTGAAGGATGCTGCTGTACCTGGAACTGTTGCCACAGCCACAGTCACGGACTCCAGCCACTGAAGGGATTCAGCTGAGACAGATTTATTGCAATAATTAATATTAATTTCTTTTTTTCTTTTTAGTAAAAACTTACTTGGAAACAAACAAACAAATTCATCTCACATCCATGCACAAAAATAATTTAAGTCTGGGAAACTGTGCAAGCCTGGAGTTATGAGTATAATTTAAAGATGATAAGGATCTGACCCATCCATTGTGGTTTATGGAGTTTGAAGGGAGGTAGTCTTCCCCAGCCTGCCTCCATGTGAGCATCCTCGTGCAGGCTGGGGAAAGGGGAGGGCTCACATCTCTCATTACTCTCCCCCCCAAGGCCTCACTGTAGAGTTTACAATTTAATTTTCTGCATTTGTAATCTGTAGCCCTTGTGTATATAATGTCTAATGAAAAAGGCCTTTTTTAAATTAACATGGTATTTGGAAAAAAACCCATGTGTTTCTATTTCATTATCGAACTACATTTATAAAGAAAAAAAATACTCGAGCGGAGGGTGATCGGATTTAGTTGGCAGAGACACAGGACAGTCAGAAAACATAGATATCCTTACGTAAATGTCTGCACAACATCAAAACGCCTTTGGGTACAACTTTGTTCTTGCTTAAGTTAATAAACCCCCTCCGTGACTCAGAGCTTGCTGCATCGGGCTGCTTGTGTATCTGCCGGGCTCTTAGCCTCTTTTCCCTCATCCCCCGTCCCTGCCCAGTGCTGACCCCATGATTCCCTCTCCTGCTGGCAACATATGAAATGTGGATCTGTTGAATAAACCACTCTGCTTTTCTCTCCTGCTTTTCCAACTCCTCCCTTTATGGATGAGTTCCTCAAGAAAATGAAGCTTACGTGGTTATTCTTAATTCAATTTAATACATGTAAGGGTCAATCCTTAAGCCATCCTTAATCTTCCTAAAATACAAACTGGCAAGTAGATACCTCAGGACTTCACAGTTGTAAACACAGAATCAGATTGAATCAAATCAAATCAAATTGAATAAAATAGGACTATTTGAGTTGGATGGGCCCTACAACAATCATCTGGTCCACCTGTCTGACCAATTCAGGGTTGACCAAAAGTTAAAGCATGTTAAGGGCATTGTCCACATGCCTGTTACACACTGAGAGGCTTGGGGCGTTAACCACCTCTCTAGGAAGCCCGTTCCAGTGTTTGACCACTCTCTCAACAAAGAAATGCTTCCTAACATCCAGTCTAAACCGCCTCTGGTGCAGCTTTGAACCAGTTCCATGGAGAACGTGGATAACCACAGAGTAGTATCTCGGGCTGGAGGGATCCCTGAAGATCACTTGGTCCCTGCTCAAGACATGGGAGCTGGAGTGGCTTGCTCAGGACATCATCAGCTGGGTTTCAGGTATCTCCAGAGATGGAGATTCCACAACTCCCTGGGGCAATTACCTTCCCTGTTTACTCAGAGCAGATGACCAGCCAAAGAAGACAAGACCATACAAGAGAAAAGCTCAGCTCTATTAGACACTAGAGAATCCAAACAAGGGTGAGCTGACGAAACTAAACTTCCTAACAATGCCACTCCCAGGACAGCCGTGTTTCCCCTGTTTCAGATATTCATCAGAGTTGGAAAAGATGCTTGGCAAATCAACTGTGCATCTTCAAGACGGCACTGAACCAACCTCTTCTCTGAGAAGGCTCCCACTGCCTTTTTGAAACCACTTCCCTCCCTACTATTTTTTGGGGGTATGCACTTTTTATTCTTATTCTTCTTTCTTTTGCTAACGCTATGTCCTCTGGCTCCAAGCTTTTCCTCAATTCTATTGCTTAATTTTTTTAATCCCAGCACCTCAGAGGGAGAAAGCCATCCTGTTTTCCTTATTAATCAGAAATCTCTGGCACTGACCACAAGAAAAGCCTCTAAGAATGATGAACTTTTTGGTTCAATGCATTTCATCACAACAGAGCTACCAGCATGCAGAGTTGATTTAGTTTTGCAATTTTCTACGGAAAATACCTTCCAAGTGCTCGCCTTGGCCTCCAGAAATCCTCTGCTACACTCAGAGACATGGCAGGAGCATCCTAGAAAAGCAGTTGTGTTTTTAGTAGCTACCAAATTCCTCAAAACTGTTGGTTAAGCCACTGTACTGAGTCTGCTTACGAGAAAAATGGTATTTCCATCTGAATCTTGAACCTCTATGATTAAAATATCATCGTGAAGGAAGTTCAACACCAGCAACACAAGTTCACCATGTGTGTCTCTGGAAAGCATCTACCACGACCTCAGCTGGTGTCCCAAACTGGGGGGGATAAGTTGTTCCTTCAAGCATCCTCCCCTGGACTGACAGCTCACCTGGGACTTATAGTGTTAATTACTGCAAGGTTGATTCAGGAATCATCTATCACATCTGCATTTCTTCAGAAAAGTCTAGATATGGACAAATCCATCTCTTCTGGTCTCCCCTCTGAACAGAGAGTGGTTTCTCCGGAAAAGAACATCTGAGCATATTAAATAAAAAGGCTTCCATCTTCCCTGAGGGCTTACTCCATCTGTTAATAGAATCTGAGCACCCCAAATTCAACCATAATCCCTCCGTCTCCCCCTCTAGGACTGTAATTATATTCCATCTTTTCTTTCAGCTGATTCAATACCTTCCCAACACTGGAGAAGAGCAAGCTGGTGCAACTGGGCTCTCCACCACTAAGCGATACCAAATGCAAAGATGAATTCCTGATAGAAGAGGAAAGAAACAAGAGATGGAGATGGACGAGGACAAACATTTAGCTATCGACACTGCACCGTGATTAAGACAACAGCCATGACTACTGCAGCCTGTGCACAGCCACTGTGAGGTTCATCTATAGGCAGCTACATCCACCCTGCACCCATCCAAAATTTAAGAGCTTAATAAAGGAGGTAAGACAAAAATTCAGCATCCATGTGAAGACGAACAACTGAGGCACAGAGATGCTCCTGGCTAATGATTCAATGTATTTCCCAAGGTGTAGGGCCTGAATCCATCCTTAATCTTCCTAAAATAAATACAAAAAAATTAATCTAATTCAACCTTATTATTCTCAAGCCTCTCAAAGCGAGCACCTCGGGAGACACAGTCCCCTGGCACACACTGACGCAGGCTGTGCTGGTATGGTTTCAGGCTGGGAGAGGTCTGAGGTCTGAGTTTCCTTGATTTTTATCAGGGTTCATTCAGACTAACATTATTTCGAGATTGCCTTTGGTACTTAATCCTATTTCAACACTGGATCTGACCTCTTCGTGGCATGAACTGTAAAGTGAGTGTTCCTCCGAGGTTACGGCCGTGAGAGGGACTGGGGAAGGTGGCTGGCAGGGCCGTAAGTAATCCATTTTTCTGTTGCAGGGCTCATGTAATTCTATTCAATGCAATTTATTAATTGTTCTCCCGGCATCTTGGAAATATTGTGTATCGCTTTTGATGGGAGTTATGCGGAGGGCACAAGGGACAGCATCCCAACAAGGAAGAAACCTCATACTCTGAGCGTTGCTATTGCCTACATACAGACCCCTGAAAATTAAAGGTATTTTTAGCCAGCAAAAAGCACATACGTAATGCTGAGAGATGATTACAATTTTCAAAGTTCTGACCTGCATCGTGCAACTTTGGGTTCTTTAAAGAGAAAGAAACGGAAAACCACAACACCTAGGAGGAAAGCACATTTTGCATTTCCATTGAAGTCTCCTTTTTCCTTGTATGCTCCCTTCTGAACTTGACTTTGGAAGAGTTAGGCAGTCTATATTTTAAATTCAGCCACATCAGCTTTGATTTACTGTGGCAGCAAATTGCTATTTATTAAAAGAAAAAAGCAAACTTTGTCAGGATTCAAGTTCCCATCCCTTTCAGTTTAAGAGTCTTTAACTTCTTTACCTCGTTCTCACTTGATTGGACAAAATGAAACGCAGGACTGAACGCGTTTTTCTCTCCTAATTTTTTTTCTACTGGTTTTCAGCCCGTTCATCCTCTCACCACCAAGGAAAGCATCATGATTCCCTCTGGTTTTGCAGGGTCTCAGCTACCAATCTCTGCCTACGACGCTTTCCCCTTCTGTTCTACATTACAATTCAAAGCTGCATCGACAACTTGTTTGCGGCAATTCCATATGCCGTTAAGTAAACGGAGTTGATAACTTGGTTAGAGAGGAGGTTAAGACAAGGCTTTTGCTCTCAAAGAAAAAACCTTCAAGTCCAAGAAGCCTGGCAAGAAACACAGAGGTGGAAAACAATAGCAGGGTCCTCCACTCCATGCTGTTTTGCGTGATGCCCTAATCTCAGGACATAAATCCTGCCTTTAATCCGTGGGCTTTTGAAGAAGGAGGTTTGAGCCTCATGAGGCTACACTGGGTCTGGTATCACGAGCTCAGCTCCCAGTTTGTACAGCTGCTTTGCCACGAATTTCAACTTGTGCCAGGCCAGGGCACCCTCAAGTGCCCTGGGATGCTCTGCTGCAGCTCTACTCAACAGTTCCCTCCTCATCTCAGCTCCCTTGGCCACTTTCCTTCTGTGCAGTCTAACCAAGCATTTCAAAACACGCAGTGATGTTGTTTATGAAAACTAATTTTGCTTTAACAGTCTGCTTTTGTCAAGCAGATTTTGCTATGATTTCATACCTAATATTTTTGTCCATACAGATGTCTTAAATTTTCTTCCGAGTTTATTTATTGATCATATAACATTGATAGGATGTTCCAGAGATAACTACAGACCAAAAGCAATTAACCCAGCGCTGAACTTCAGTTCCAAAAAGCAGCAGCACATAATCATGTGTCCGACTGGATGCAAGATTTTTTTGGAGTCATTCATGATATTGTTTTACCCAGTCGTTAATAATAAATTGAGACTGTTCCTCAGTAACCTGAGTCGATAAGGATGGAAGTGCCACCACCTAACACCATCGCATCTATCTGAGCGCATCGATTGCGTTGGGAGCCAACAGCAGGGCTGAACCCAGGTCGTTGCCTCCATGTAACAGCTCCACAACACTTTTCCACTCAACAAGGGAGGTCAAGGAGAAATTAAAGTATAACCAGCCCTATACTAATGGAGCTTCTCATCGACATTGGGGAGCTTGCAGGGCACCTACGCTGCAAACCATCTCTGTGACTCAAGTTCACGTGGATGCACTGTGTGTGGTACAGATCACCTGGGTGTTAAAATACTGGTGATCCCCCTGACCCCCCAAAAAAAATCAGGATCTGAATTCATTTTCTAGCCATCTCATGTCAGGGATTGATTCAGGAAGAGTGAAGGTTGCTCAGCCTTTCCGCCGCATCAGTGGGTGTTCACATATTCCCCCTTTCCTCTCCCTCTCCAAAGCCTCTGAAATATAAATTACTTTCGCAGAAGAAATGGAAACTTGATCATTAAAATTAGATAACTGAACAAACATGCAGCCGGGGCCGGGGCCCGCTAAATCCAAAGCCAAGATCAATTTTGTTAGGAGGGAAAACTGTCATTTAATCGATAGCCATGTGCAACCTATTATTCTGATGCTTGACATAAGCTCTCGCACAGTGCGTTAACACGGCCGAACACGGAGATCTTGCCCAGCAGAGGCTTGGCTGCTACTGGGAATATTTAGATGATACCATCTGCTAAGCCTTTAAAGCTGGGGTGACATTTTAGGTGACCGGTGGAGGGTGGAAGTGTTTAATTTAGGACACTTTCCGGTACAATCATAGCAATAGGAGATCTCATAGATAAGTTACACTCGCCAGCATCCTTCTGGGAGATTTTTTTTTTCCCCCTTTGCTATCTGACAGGACAAAGGGGCCTTTATGGTGTTTTTAGCAAGTCTGTTTATTTAGTACATATTGTGGCTGATCCGCTGTTGAAATATTATCCATTTCCCTCCCCTGAGAGGTACTCAAAGGAGCAGCAAGTAATCAGCTTTAAACAAAAAGGCCATCTAAATATACAAAAAAAGGAGAACAATAGCAGCATTAATTATAAACCAGGCAGGCGGGTTTCCAAGGGGATCTCATATGCAGGGAATTTTGTTTCTGCACGATTTATTTCTCTCTCTTGGGGCTCAGAAGAGCGGCAGCAGCTCCGAGAAGCTCAAACAGAGCTTTATCGCAGGGGGAGGATCAGGAAGATGAGGATGGAGGGATGGGGGAAGAGAGAAGCATCAAATAGACTGGAACCAACATGGGCCAAAACCAGCAGGAGAACCAAAGCCACATAATTTTGAACATGGAAAACAGAAGTACACACTTGGTCCTGCTTGGTTGTTGCAAACAATAAATAGTAAAGGCAGGGATGTATCCCACAGCTCTGTGCAAAAGTCTTCTGGCTAAAGTCTCCTTTATCACTTTAATGGGACCCAAAAATCTTCCCTGTGTGTGGGCAACATGCTGTTCTCAGACACCCTGTAATCCATTCGACCCCTCTCCCACTGCTGGTCCAGCAATCTTGGAAAAAAACTCCCAGGATTATATGGCAGTCGGATGCTCCAACGGGAGCTGAGGGCTGAGGTCCAGCCAGTACTGCATTATGCACATCTATCTCAGTGTTTAAAAGGTCTCCAGGCAAGCCAGTGAAGCATTTTTGGTTTTTAATTCAGCTCAAGAGAAGCAAGTTCAAGGCAGGATTTGTAGTTTAACAAGGTGTCAGCCCTGCTTAGACAAGGCCAAGAAGCATCAGTCCCTACAGTGAGCATGGGGTGCAAATTCGTGGAAACCCTTGCCTGGATTAGATTCCGCTTTGTGCTTCTTTAACCCAGCAAAATAAGGAGAAAGGCACATCTGTGAGGTGCTGGAGAGGAACAGTTAAAGGACTCCACGGGGGAGGTCACACAAGTACCCAGCAAGGCTCACACACAGCCTGCAAAACACCTCTGGCATAGGGGAAATAAATATCCAGTGGCATTTGAAGGACTTGCTGGGGAGGGATGTGTGAGGAGCAGAGCTCTGCATCCATCAACGGACACTTCCCACCTGTGCAAAACCTCACCTGATTCCAGCAGTGCAGGAGAGTCTCTCCAATGATTATAATGACCCACAAATTAAAAGTGAGTTGTCAGCACTGAGCAAAAGGCCTGTGAGATGCATGGGAATCATTCGTGCATCTTGCTCGGCTGATGTAACGCATCCAGTTTTGGAGGCTGTGATGCAAAAGGGATAGGGATAGACTGGCGAGCAGACAGGAGACAGCACCAGGGGTAAGTAGAGGCAGAAAAAAACTAGTTATACAGATTAAGAGGATAAATACATCTGCTCCAAGGACAACCAGGGAACGACGTGCTTAAATTAAAACCAATTAACATTGATGTTCAATAGTAGAAAAGCTCTGGCAGCAGTGAGGAGCAGTGAGCACTAGGAGAGATGGTGCAGGGGAGCCCGTGCCTCCCCATCATCAGGGTGTTTTTAAAGAACAGGGTGAAAAGAGATTGACGCAAGTAGCTTGGACATAGTGATGGCCACCTCTTGTCAGAGGAATCTCTCCGCATCCCTTCTAGACCTGCGTTCTATGACTGGGTCAGTTAGTCAGCCCTTCACCCAGGACCTTAAACACAAGGGGAAAATCCAAAAAGTGACATGGTGCAGCAGTATTCTGTCATCTGGCACTTGCAAGCACCTCTGGAGAGGCGCTCATTGGGCACAAATCAGGCTCAAAGCACCAAAACCATAAAACCTTACAAGTGGCCTCCAAAAGGTATCAAGCTCTGTTTTTTTCCTTTTTCAAGAAACCTCAAAACACAACTGAAGCATCCTCTTTCTGTACAAAACAAGGTACCTACCAGCTACCTAATGCAGGACAAAAAGTGACTACTGAAGGAAAACCCAAGTATTTTGCCCTACCAGCAACCCTGAAGACAGCGAGGCAGGCAGAGATGCTGGGTAATGCCAAGGGTGTGGAAACTTCTTTATGTATAGCCACGCAAAGCTAACAGAAAAGCAATAAATATTTGCACCATGTGTCAGAGGCATATAGGGGCATGGAGACTTTGGGTCCCACCTTCTGCTGAGAAAGCCCTACAAGGTCGACCTGAGGCTCAAGGGGTGGATGCAGGAGCCTGGACAGGAAGCATCCTTAGATTGCACGAAGCATTCCCATCCTCGTGTATCCAGCTAGTGGTATGGGGTGGTTTCAGGAGGTATTGCTGGCCCGGTGACTGCAGGAGTTATGGACCCTCATGGGAAACCACCACGGACCTGAGCATCCCAGTCTGACTGCAGGGATCTTCCCACTTACCTGCCTCAGCAACAAGTACACCTCCAGCACTCAAAATAATGGGGAAAATTCTTATTTAAAAACCAGTTCCCAGGAAAACCTCACCCCAAACCTCAGTGCTCTCCTATGGCACAGATAAAGATTTGAAATACAGCATGAAACCACGTTGTTATCTATGGAATTTAATGACAAACCACAAAATCCCGGGCTCCTTGGCATTTTATCATTAGAGCCTTTGACTGAAGTTTACAGGGCTTGAATCAAATCACTTAAACCCTGCTTTAGTTTTACAGAATATTTTATAATATAAAAAAAGTGGCAACTTTTCAGCACAAAACTTTTATAACTTCATTTTATATAAGTATATCTTCCCATTCTCGTTAGCTCTATAAATGCAATGTACTCATGTGACACTGAACAAACCACAGCTGGATGTGATGTATCACGGAGATGCAAACTAGACGCTTTTTAAAGGATTACCAAACTATCTGCTCTTGGGCACAAATCACCTCCTAGAGCTAGGGGCAAGGGTGATGTTTCTTCCCTGGCAGGTCTGCTGAACCTTCATGGAAGCAATATCAGAGGGTACTGCTCCAAGACAGCAAACAGTGAGACAGCACGATATGGCCACGAAGCAGCAAATTCTTGCTCAGTTTTCCACCTCTTTTCCCCTCCTGCCTGCAAATCGATGCTGCTTGATGGTGCCCTTTGATTTGGGACCAGGTGGCACAAAGCACGGAGCATGCTACCAGCAGCCCCCACCACTGTGCAAGTCCCCTGAGATGACACCCCTGAGGTGACACCCCAAGCCTTCCTGGTGCTGGCGCACCCAGGTGAGGATGGATTTGTTCCAGCTCCTTGTGCATTCCCAGCAAAAGCCCAACCTGCAGCTGCCAGCACCAAGGGACCTACATTTAAGGCTTGATGGCAACAGGGCGAGGGCTGGTGTGGCACTGGCAGGTCCCTCCCGGTGCTATTCCAGCACCAAGGTCACACCAGGGTTTGGGTTTGGCCTTCTGTGTTCCCTCCCCTCCCTGGCACCCGTGCACACATGGACAGTGTTTGCAACCAAACCCTGGCCACGGTTCTATTGTGGAGGGAAGGCAGGCAGAGGGTCAGGAGCAGGGCAGGGTGCGGCGAGTCCCGATACCTTACGGAGGCGTGGGCAGTGAAGGCACCTGGCTGGCGAGCAACAGGGTTAGCCAGTAGCCCCCTGGCTTGCCCTTGCACGCCAGGGGCCCCGCTGCTACCTAATGGGCAGCGCTGCTGGCTGGCAGCGCCCTGCTTGCTGCCTCTCCCCCTTGCTGCCCACCCTGGCAGTCGGACCAAGGGGTCTCCCTGCCACGGCATGGCACAATGGGGACACCACTATCCACAATAGCAAGCCGGTCCCGTATCTTGACCAGCAAAAAATGAGCCAGGGTGACATGGATGGACCCTGGTGCGTCTCACCTGTGTGCACTTAGTTTTATTCTTATTTTCCCTTCTCTAAATATCTTTTTTTTTTTTTAAGCCAAAAGGGTTTGGTCGTGGTCCTCAGCCATCACTGGGCTCATGGCAGCTTTGCTCCTAACACAGGCGTGCTTCAGGCTCCTTTCAACTCCAAATGACCTCACCTGCTTAAGTTTTTTTTAATTTTTTTTTCTCCCTTTTGTCTATGTGGACTAAATTTCTGTCAACAAAGCTGAAAGGCTAAGTAGAGTTCACAGTAACAATTCGCACTGCTTAGCAGGTTGCCCAGAACTAAACCCTAACCTTAAACACAAATATACAGTAGCTTTAAGAAACTGAGAAATATAAATCCTAGCATAGAAAATACTAGTATATCAATGCCTGTTGGACTGATTTCTACAAGTCACGACCGTAACTCAGTGAGCCTGGAGCACCTCATCTGTCGGATATTTATGTGGTGCTTTAATTGCAAGAACAAAAACAACTTTCCAAGCCTAACATATGCTGTATTTTGAAATCCTGACAATGGTGGCTCTCAACATCATAAATTACACTTGTCCTCTTTGCAGAGCCAAAGCAACACGTGGATCTGAAGTTTCTTTCTGGCAGCTCGCTTGCAGGCAGGGTTACATCGGCTGCAGGCAGCACGGTGCAAGATATCACTTTCGGCTGTGGGTCCGGGTTCAACTTCAAACAGAATATAGGGACTTATATGTAAGAATATGTGGATTTATACAAAAGAACATAGGGATTTGGTTTGATGCACTACCTTGGGTACCACTGGCAAAAAGATGCCGAATATCTCCTGCCTGGTTCCTGCCCACTACAAAAAGAGTGCAAGGTGATGCTCCCTGAATCACAGCATCAAGGACCAAATTTGAATGAGCTGCAAAGGGATTAGCGCCTTCCCAAGGAAAGCCTGGCTGGCCGGAGTCACGGCAAGGCTGGAGTTAAGTTTGCTGTCCCGCTGTCCACATTCACGCCTTCCAGCGAAGATTTTGGGTTTTAGTGATGCCAGCAAGGGGAGGTTAAATTGATTTTAGAAAGCATGGTAAAGCCAAATGTTATCCTCTGCAAACAGCTCGGCAGTCCTGATCCTGTTACCTGTAACCGTAAATCACAAAACCCTACTTAAATAGGAAATTATTAATCTGTAGTTGCACAATGGCATTAAGGTAGGCTCAAAGCTCCTTTTCAAGAACGGTAATAAATGGCCAACAGAACGGGACTCGCGGCCTCGAGGCCACACGCTGCCAGCGCTGCTCGTTGCCTGTGACAGCCCAGCGTGACAGGCTCCACAATATCCGTGTACCCCCTTTCAAGAGATTTCTTTTGACAAGCCATAGTGAATAGTGAGCAACACGAGGGTTTGAACGCTCAAGGCAGGCTCGAGCCTGGGGATACTGTAGGAGACTGCCACATTATGCTGCATTTTTTTCTTTTTTTTTTTCTTTTCCTTTTTTCTTTTTGTTCTTTTTTTCTTTCTTTTTCCTTTTTTTCATTACCACATTATGCTGCTTTTTTTCCTTTTTTTCCTTTTTCCTCCCTTTTTTCTTTTTTTTTTCCCCTCTCTTTTTTTTCCAGGGAAGAGAGATGTAACAGCATGAGGCAATCCTACAGCCAAGGGTATTAACACGGACCAGGAGTGATTCCCACGAAGGACAGCTGCATGATGCCAAGCTTGTCACTGCAGCTTAATGACCTTCGCAGCTCATTGATGCTAATAGGTCTGAGCTAGTCTCATGCTTCATGTTCTCCTTTGCCATTGGCTTTTTGGGCTTCACCTCAGCCCTTCGCAAACCTGCGGTCAGAGTACAAGGCTCTGGGACACCTGACAGTTGTTTTGTGTGGCTTGTCATCTGCAGAGTATTGCTTTTTTCAGGAAAAAATGAATTACACTAGTAACACAGAGGTTTATTAATATTGTAACATATGGGAGGTGAGCGCACATGAAGCCAAACTTTTCCATAGTCTAAACAGCTGTAACGCTCCAAAGTTATAAATCATCCAAAAATGGAATAAAAACAATACATATCCATATTAAAAAAAAAAAAAATCACCTGTACTCAATTACGCCATCAACCCCATCAACGAATTTCATTGACATGGCAGAGCAGGAGCACGCCAAATTAACCCTTTCACAGCTGGTCAGATCAGCCATCACCCTGGCTTGTGTTAGCCATAAACGTTACCAGCATCATCATCATCATCATCATCATCTATTTTGCAGGTTTCATTTGTCTTCTGAACTTTCAAGACACTAGAAAATAATGGAAAAGTGGTAAACACTATTCTTTAGCAGAAACAGTAGGAATTTAAATGTTGACTCAAAGCTCCGCCATAAGCTACAAATCTAAATGAGCAGCGGATGATAAATGCTCCGATGAATCTCCAAGCTGGTACCTCACAGCAGTAAACACGCTGTCACATCCTTCCTAAAATGAAACACATCATAAGGTCGCGTTTTCCACCAGGTTTCATGGCCTTTCACGTCCTCTCTCTCTAAGCCAGTGTGTCTCAACTTCTTTTTGATCTACTGAGCTCTCCAAATTCAGCAGAAAGAGACGTAGACTCCTGAATAACTAATTGAAGTTTCCTAGCAAGAGGCTTGTCTGAGTTACCTTTTCTGGACCCCTCAGAAGTTGTCCAGAGACTCAAACGAACCACGTTTGCCTACAAAATCTCTGGAACAAGCCTTCAAGTGAACCAAACTCCGTGACCTAGTTTGATTGCTCATGCTGGTGGGAAACTAGATTTGTGAGCAACAAAAAGCTTATTGGGAGCATTGCTGGGTACTGAGATGGTGCTGTTCAACCAAAAAAATTAGAAGCATTTCAAAGGGGGGCAACTTTGAGGTTTGCAAGGTGTCCTTGCTTGTTTTCAGGTGGAAACAGAGATGGGGATGTGGTTGAAGATCTCTGAGTGAAGTGCTGTTCCAGATGCGCCATTCAAGAGCACAACTGCACAGAGATAGGGTCACTTTAACTTGTTTTGTGAATTGATGGCTAAGCAAGTTGCACTACTATTCCATCACCCATCCACAGAAATTGCCAGAAATCCCATAACCAGCTCCTGCCTTGGGTTTCCACTACCACCAACAGCAGGGAAAAAAAAAAAAAATTATTCTACAGCCTCTTTCCACTCATTGATACTGAAATGCTTTGCAAACGCCGAGCCACTGGGTCCAGACAGCCCCACGAGGTCCTGGGGGTTGCGGTTATTACTGGGAGCACTTTGCCTTGCAGGGTGGGACAGGGACCCTAGACAGAAGTTGCACGCCACCATGCCTGGACCCCCCCAGGTTCCCCCTCTCCTCACTGGACATCTCTCAGCTCCCACCCTTGCGAAGGTGCCGGTGCCAAGGGCGGCGCAGCTATAATTGACATCATGTGTGCATTGGGGTAGCTATGTTAGAGAGCACACATGGCACAAAATATATCTGGAAAAATTAAATAATAAAAAAAAATATTGCATTTTCCTTCCCTGCTTAGAAGCGGGGCCTGTGTAGCAGCATAACCCAGTGTACATACGTTGTTAGACACAGTTTAAATATAGCATCTAACTATGAAAACATGAATAATTGCGGTGCTTAAAACGTCTGGCTAATCTTTAGCAGAACTGCAATCAATCACCGGTGTCAGACTGGGAAGCATTTCTCAGTTTCATACACAAAACCTTCCTTCAAATGCAAACTATATCCACTTTCAGTGTTTGGACTGACTTTCCCATCTGATATTAATGGAAGCACTCTCGGCATGAAGAGGCACTGGTCGGAATTGATTTTCTGATTTATTTTTTTTTTTAAATAATACCTCCAGTCGAGAATGACAGTCATAGGAAAAAAACCCCTTCCATTCCTTGAACAAATGAAGGGGAATTTGGATGAGTCTGTAGCTTTACTAAAGAAAACACTGGGAACACGTTCGGCTGACCTTGCTCTTTGCTCACTGACTGGCAAGCCCATGAAGTGTCGCTAGAGAAAAGCAGCAAGGAAAAGCCAAGCCTACAGCTCAACCCAAAAACCTTGGAGCACTTTGTGCCCACCATCCATATCGCTATTGCCTGTCCTCGGAAAGCTTGGCAGTGCCTCACCTTTGGATGGTGAAATACATTGTATAAAATATGGTACCTTTTTTTTTTTCTTTTTCTTAATTAATAGCTAATATTCACTCATTTGAAGGTCAGTTGCACACATTAGTTCAGGTCCCTGCTAAGCTAGAGCTTTGGCCACCCTAGGTAGAGAGTAACACGTCTTCAGCTGTTCTAGGAGACTATTTCTCATGTCTTCCTCAATTTCCTAGAGGGCAGTTGGATTTTCAGCACACGGCTGGCTCACGTGCCTCTCATTGAACTGAAGTAGGTAACAGCAAACTAACCTCAGTTTAATTAATCTGGCTCCACAGAGTTACTTATGCACTGAGCACAATAATTCCCATTAGACCAGGACACATCTTCCAGAAAAGCACTCTCTGCTCAACCAGAAGATGCATGAGCAAGACCAGGAGAACCAAGTTAAGTCTCCTTCTACCCACCAAGACCTTGCTGCAGACCAGCTTGTAGATCCACCTGAGGGTCTACCTGTGATTACAGAGTTAAGAGCACCAGTTAATGCAGTTTTACAGTCAGGATTATTATTCCCACTTTATTACAGCAAAGACAGAAGGGTTCTGTCACCATTTACCACATTAAATATGAAAACCTCAGAGCTGGCAGCAGTAGAAACGCTAATTATTCTGGTTGCTGGAATCAGATCACTGTGGAGCCCAGACTTCATCTGAAAACCTCTGGCTGATAAAGCTCATTGAGTGTTTTTAAGCTGTCAAAAACCTCTAGGTTGGCTTGAGGTATGGAGGAAACTGATCTGATCAGATCATAAGCAATTCAGAGCAGACATGGGCAAGCACAATCCACTTTGTTATGTATCTCTTGCTCCTTCCTTCTCTCCATCTTTTTTGATTGTATTTATTTATTTATTTATTTATTTACTGGAGGTTTTTTTGTGGGCAGACTCCAAAGGTCAAAATACCGACAAGGGAGCCAACAGCCAAAGCACGCACTCAAGAGCTGACATCTCAAAACAAGAAAATAGGGTTCATCAAAATTAAACAGTGTTAAGACTAAATCTGTAGCCACAGTTCAGGTGATGGTATCTGGAACCAGTGCGAGGCCCTTTAGGATATGGAAAATCTCAATACAACCTGGTGAGTGAGTAATACCTGTACTTTTAATCAGTCACAATCTGAGCACAAGGGCGTATGTAAGGTCGGTTGGTTGGTTGGTTTTTTTTTTTACACTGGAACAGGCAGTTTGCTTAGAGGTATAAAAAAACCCACCAAATCCCTGCCAGAAGTGCAGGCAGCAGGTAGCATGAAAACCCCAGGGTGATACTGCCTGCTCCAAAAGCATCCCTGCCTGCACTACCTGCAGTCGCTCCCTGCTTTGATAAACGATTTGCTCCTGTAAACGTGACACACAAAAGTGCTATTTTCTTTTCTTTCCCAGTTCAGTAATCTGGCTCTTATCATCTCAGTATCGATGTACATCTTCATGGCTCAGGTCAGAAACTCCTGTCTCAAGATGCTCGATGTCACTTCCAGCCCATGGCTCATCCTGCACCCATAACCCTGCCTTGCACACCTGAGCTGTTACCCAGAGCCATGTTGATTTGGGTCATCTCAGGAAATATAGTGAAATAAAAGAAATCTCCTAAGCTTTTTATTTGCTTGTTGGGCAGAGCTGCTTGCGGGCTTGGGGCTTTTGGGAGGTGGTGGTGCATTTTTGGAAGTCCTCCCCCGACTTGGAGAGTTGTTTTCAAACCCAATTTCTCTACATTCTCACATCATCCCTGCTCATATGCCCTCCATCAAACTAAGGAATGTTTGATGCTAACATCAAACTGCCATAAACGATGCCAATGCTCCTTTAACTTTGCCCATTTTTAGGACACACTAGCTGATCGGGATTCTGTGGCACTGGTGAGACCTGGAAGAAACGCATTGTTCAGAGCCTGGTACTCCATTTGCTACCTCGGGATATCATCTTCTCTTTCAGTCAGATGTAAGCAATTTTAGTGATGTTTTCACCACTGAATGCTGAAAGGAGGTTTATGATGCTGCAGGGAGGAGCCCACCATGCAGAAGTAACCCCAGCGGGATCCTTGGATGCTCCAGGAATTACTATCACAAAGGCGTTCCTGAGTTGATGTTTGATATTCTCAAATGCAAACCCATAAGCCAAGCTTAAAAAATCAGCTGGTAAGCGGTACCAGACACCTTGCGCACCAGCTGATGGCAGAGCCCAAGACACACCCATTCCATACAGATAGGGTTTTGTAGTTCACCTTGGCCAAAATACGTTGGGATCTATTTTCAGTTTCTCCTCTCCTCCAGGCAGGTGTGAGCCCAGCCTTGCCTCAGAGACACCCCACTGCACTGGGAGAACTGGGGACGACTCCATTTCCTTGCTCATCAGATAAGTCCTTGCAAGAATTTTGGCAGCGAAGCTCTGAAGACAAGCTTGGCTCCATAACTGTTGGAAGTACCTTCAAGGCAGGATTTGTTTTGATAAGGAATCTCTGGCTTCCTCATTTCCTTCGCCCCAACATGTCCATGGGTCTTCTGATCCTGTTAAGCTCAGGCTCCAGAAGGACAGCACCAAAAATGTGCCGTTGGCGTCGCCTTTGACTTCACATCCTTGTGCAGCTGCTAAACCTCGTGGGTCCAAGCTTTGCCAATACATTATGTCAAACACACAAGGACCCTCATAAATTTCTCCCTTATTGATTCAGTGCCACAAAGCCTACGACAACAAAAAAATCAGCTGGTTCTCTGGAGATGATCTCTTCCAACATGGAGGAAAACAGTTACGGCCTTATAGACTTCACATGATCAGGATAAAACTCATTTGGTCTGCTCTAGCTTTTAGGAGGACTTTGTTGCACATCATTAAGGTTTTTTACCATCCTTCAAGGTGGGTAGACTAAGAAGGTTTAATGACATTTGCAAGGCAAAGCCAGCAGAGAAAGTCAGTGGTCCATTTCAAAGCCGCGGAAAGAGCCTTGTTTGCTTGCATTTGTAAGAAACCAGGCGGCCAAAACACTCATATATCCATATCAACACCATATATCCCATCATTCAGAGACCTGATATCAAAATGCCTTATGCAATGGACAGTCCATACAGATCAATTCCTACACACCACTCTACGGCAGGGACTTGCATATTCTCGCTTGAAACGCAGGACAAAGATGAAGGGGCAAAGAGTGTATTTACTTATATAGGAGGTTTTACCATCTAAACTTTCTGATTTGGTGCTGTTATGAGATTTGGGATGCCTCTGGCAGACAAACTCTTGCTGGAGGAGCCCAACCTTATTGTCGTGGGTTTAGGCCGGTTTGGCCCAAGCAAGCCGAGTGACAGATGTTCCCTCTCTCCTGCTGAGCAGGGGAAAGAGAAGAAGAGAGACTAGTTTAGTAAGAACCAAACTACTTCAATGAAATATAAAGAATAAAATAATAAAAAAGAAAATAATGAAATATATACAAAACTGTATCAAGCTCCCAGGATGACAATCATGTCACCAGCAGGCACTGGGAAAGTCCCAGATTGGACTCCGCAATGGATGGGAACTGGATTCCAAATCTGGATTCAGGAACACATGGATCGGGATCAAACGGAGTTCGCCTCGGACACTGGCCATTGAAGAGAGAGAGCTGACCCTCTGATCCCATAACTTTTATACTGAGCATGAGGCAGATGGGATGTTTGGTCAGTTTTGGGTCACCTGTCCTGTCTGCTCCCCCCCACAGGTGTGACCCCTCTATGCTTTTCTGCTTCCAACCCTCCAACGGGGCACATAACAAAGTTGTCTGGCCTTGGTTGTTATAGCAATAAGCATAAGCAAGGGCCTCTCTGCATACCATGCCTTGGCATTAACTATAAACATGAGTCTTATGACTGAGAAAGAGCAGTTTTCTGCACAATATTATGCCAATTTCAGCAGTTAGAAGAGGCCTGGTTAGAAAGCAGAGTTACTGAACAAAATCGATCCTGTTTTACCTCAAACCAGGACACTTATTTAACTGAAAAATTAGTAAAAGCTGCTAAAGTATGGTAGAAGCATTTACCTTCCCGTGCAAGAAAGGACACTGGGATATTAATCACTAATTCCTGTAGCATTGATTCCTGGGGTTGCAATGACAACGATCAAAATAAGGCAAAACCTGCCAGTCAAAACACTACAGAACTTAAATTCTTCCCGTCTCTTGTCCTCCACAATGATCCTGAGCTACTCCAAGTTGACAACGCTGATTCCACCCGGCTGTAATTCAGCAACTTGCTGTGCAGCAGGGGCGAATTGCTTTGGAAAAATATAATTTATTAGCAAGTCTCTAAGCCATCCTTTCTTTGCCAATGTCCAAACCAAGAGCAGATTCTGCAGGAAAAGATCTGAAATTTTCACTCTCCTGGGGGAAGCCAACTTGGTCATACGAAAACTTGCTATTTGTGACCTTCAGAAAGGTGGGTCATGGGAAATTTGCTTTGTTGGGACATTTTCTCCAGCAGCTACCATGCAATAGTTCTCCCTGGAGAGATTCTGCTGGGCACATCATGCACAGCTGTGGAAGCACAGGCTCTTGAAGTTCACAAAGAGGTAGCTAGTGGGGTCTAAGGGGGGCCAAACTCCCATTCGTCATCCAATGTGGGGACAACACAAGGCACCCAAAGCTTCGAGAGCCAATGATCCCTACGCTGTTACTCCAAGCTGCCCACTAGAAAAGGCACATGCTTGAGGTTAGGCTTAGAGAAATCTTTGCACATAGTAAATACGAGGAAATTAAGGCAGGATGGTAGCAAATACACTGTAAATTCCAATTCTGGTTTGCTCCCTGCTCATCACTCTGCAGAAAGAGCCCCTTTCATTGACATTAAAATAATTTGCCCAATTGTCAGGATCAGCAGGCATCTTGCTGGTGCAGAGCTGCTCACTCTGAATTAGAAAAAAGCCAGCAACAAAAAAAAATTGACAGTAAAAGGCATTTGGAAAACTGCATTTCTGGGTAAGTTTCCACCCCGTAAACACCGCGGGAGTTCAATCACGGCTCTGAATTCTTGTGCTTTCTGTTATAACTTAGTTCTTGTTCATGTGCCAGCTTACATAAGCGAGGGAGCACAGCTCCATCATTAAAGCGTGGAACGAAGGACAGGGTTGTCTAGGTGCAATCAAGGAGCCACTTTGCTCTACTGCAATCGCCACTTCCTCTCCCTGGGTACCACCCGGGCAAGGAGACGGTCTCTCCAGGGAGCAGAGGCTCTTGCTCAACGTATCCTCCACTACCCGCAGAGCGCCTTGACATCTTCCCGTAAAGGCGCTAAAAGTATCTTTTGTTAGTCACTGAGCCCTGAGTCAAACAGAGGTTATGATAAATTAAAGACATGAGCATTTAAAATCGTGCTGAAACGAACATTTAAAACCCTGCCTTCTCAAAATGTGTTTTGGTCACTCCGGATGGATAAAACCACGCCTGTTCCTCAGAGCAGTGGGACTGGGGCTCATTGCACATGTGAAGGGATGGGGATCCCCACTGGCGCCAAGCAGAAGCTGTCAGAAAGCCGACCAGATGTCTGCTCCTCCGCGGCGACCCTTCCAAGGGAGGATCCGTGGTGTGGAGAGCAGCCAGGTGGAGGAACAAAAGGGTGCCTGCTTGGTTTTTCCTCCCGTTATTCAACACCGGGGCTTAGCGGTCACACCACATTTGCCTCCCCTCCACTGATGGATGCTCAGTGCCCGTCCCAGCTCCAACACATGCAATGGGGTCTCACCTTCCTCAGTCTGTGCTGCTGCACACTATCGCCTCTTGATTCCTGCAAGGCATCCCAGGCCAAAATACAATGTTCCTTAAATTTGCCGGATGAGAGCATGTTAACAGGCTGATCTTTCGAAACTTTCCCATTCTTCTCATAATTTATTGATGAAAGGATTCCTCACTGGTTAGGCAATATCCCTCTGGATGAAAGCCTGGCTAAGTTTCTCTTCTTTCTACCACCCTCGGTAACATACACCTCCTCTCTAAGGGCCTCTTGATGAAAAATTCACTACTCACTGGGCTGCGCTGCCAGTTGCGCTGCTGACGGATCGCGTTACTTTTTACCTGTTCAGATTAATCAGGTTACAGCTCCAGCCTGCCAACAAAGCATGGCCTCACACCTCAACTCCAGTACGTAAATCCACGTCCAATATTGGAGCTGGGCAAACAGTGCAGATATACACCCAAGCTTGAAACCAAGCCTGGCACTCAGGAGCAGCTTTAGCCATCGTTTCAGGTGAAGAGAAACCTCAATTTGCAACACATCTAGTGTGAAAAATCCATTTATACTTGCAAACTGTAGTTGCAAAGAGCAGCGTGCCGGCCTGGACCAAGAGCTGCGTGGTGGGAATTGAGATTGAGGAGCTCTGCTGCCCTACAACAGTATCTCCATGCGAGCGCCTAGACTGTAAAACCAGCACAATGCTTCCCCTCTCTTTTAGGTAGGGCTGTCTGGAAGTTTAATTTGCACTTTTAATGATCTGAGACACTTCTGAATGAGAGCTGGGACAGAAATCCTCCCAATTACTTCACAAATTCAGTACGCTACCAGGCAAAGTTTATCACTGGGAGTAACTCTCATCTGGCCAGAGGACAAGCCTCATATACCTTTTCAGCACTTAAACCCAGCTTAGTGTTCCTCAGGATTTTACTGCACGGGAGTAAATCCTGACTCTGAATTTGTTTGATGGAGCACTTCCGCCACCGACTCAGCCTACAACCAACCGAGCAGCTGCAGTCTTGACTGAGCATAACAAATCCACCCAAGAAAGATGTTTTAAAATGCCGGGAACGCAAAAATATACCTTGGCCATTTTAAAAGAGGAACTGACGCAACCGTTCTACCATGGACACATGCGACACAGGCTAGGGTTATGGGCCATGCAGCTGGCATTGTAGGGTGCCGCTTATTCAGAAAAGCTAACTCAAAACAGGGCCATCGTGGTGCTCAGCTGGACTGCGTGGAAGAAACAACTGACCTGCTGCAAATTCCAGCCTTCGCTTCATCCACCCTTTTTGCTCAAACCAGAACTTTGGCTCATCTATTTCTTGGCTTAACCTTCACCAGACAACCAAATACTGGTTAAATGAGGTAAGGTTTCAGCTGTGGGAAAGACAGGTATCTTCTGCAGCCAAATTCCTTAGCAGTACAGTTCCACCGCTGTAATTGCATTGTCACTCATCACAAATGTCATGGAGATTATTCAACAATTAAAACTAACTTCTGAGAACTGCAGTCCTAAGATAAAATGACGGCATATGAAAATGCAGCAATTTTTAACTCATTACATTTCCAACAAAATTCAGAGGCCAAGAGGGTAGTATCTCAGGCAACAGCTTTCATTTTCAGAGACAGCTCAAACTGCAATATAAGATGATCATAATAGAGTAAGAACTGATGAACACACTTCACGCTTTGGATTTTCAAGGTCAGAGCATAGCTCCTATGAAAGGAAACAATGAGCTTCTTAAGCAACTCTCTTAAGCAATTATTGCAATTTTGGAGCACCATTGAAGCTTGCAGTTCTTTGCTCACAGGAGAAAAAAAAATCTTAACATTTTAATATTTATCATTAAATTAAAATCTAGCGGTTGGCAATGACTGGCCTCATGGTATTTTACTATCATTGTATGTAGCTGTGGAGTGCTCTATTGCCTTTTTTCTTTTTACAAACTAGAAACCAACTTATAAATTTGAATAAAGCCTCAAGTCTCACATTACGTAGAATACGCCCATTCGACAGCTGTGGAAAAGTCAAGGACACAAGTTGCCCAATATCATCAAGATCAACTGTCAAAGCCAAACCTAGAGCCTCCCAGTTCTCACAACTATCTATGGAAATTCCCCTCCTTCCTTCTTCCAACTACCACTGGAACAAACTCTTGGAAACAAGGTTGAAGAAGGTTCCTCCAACATTTCTTCTCCTCTTTGGACCTACTACATGTTCTGGGTCTGGGTCTCTGGCTATGGGTCTCCTGGCTCTTTACCCACTGTGGGAACAAAGCCAGTGTGTTGTTTGTTTTCTGTAAATTACATCTTTACTTAATTTTTCCCGAAATGCCCAGAAGTAATTTATTAACAATGACCACGATTCTCTGCAAAGGCGATATTCTCAGAAAAGCAAAGCGCTCCAGCAATGAAAGGAATGTGCGCGGACCGACTGGCGAAGAACTAATGACTTCAAATAAAGGCCATAACATCTGGCTTAGTTTAGCCTAAAGCTATAACCAAACCACAGTCTCCTCAACTCTACTGGCACCGTGCTCGTGAAAAATCACACAACTATGAGATGACAGTTCAGAGTCGGAGCGGCAGCAAGTAAATATAATTTGATTAGGTGTCAAGTAAAACCGTCTTTGCTGAAACAAAATTGATGATACACAGCTTTGATCCCCTGGGAACGTTGCTTGATCGTGTAACTGCATGGCTTAAGTGAAGGTGTACGTATTTAACCCCCTTAGAGACATGGACAAGCTAAGAGGTGTTGGCAGAGCACCACCAAGACTCCCAACCAGCAGGGAAGACCAAGAGCTTTCTCCACTGCCATGCAATGCAGCGAATTCATATTCTCTGCTTCCGCTGCACTTCTTTTTTAAGGATTTTTTTCAGTAATTACATAGGAAAGACATACACGAAGCAGCTCCCGCAGCTCACATGAGAATCTGTGCCTTTGAAAGCACGTTCATGATTCAGGTCATAGCTCCAGTATTGAAGCCAGGGGAAAACAAGTGCATCAAGGCCACCAAAAGCATAAGAATGACACAAGCCTACTTTTATTCACTTACTTTTAAGGCAAAAGCTTGCAACTTTAAAGATCAGATTAAATAAGCTGGGTTTTAACATGCTACCAGACTTCTTTAAGGCACCCTCAAAGCAAATTTAAGCTTCAGGACCATTTCTACCAGAAGAAAACTGCTCTTGATGTCGTCTCTTTGCAGAGACGCTGTTTACGCCTTCATGGGGTGAAAGACGATGTGGAAAACATAATTTAATGTGGTCTTGACAAATTTTATTATGTCACTATAATAACTGTAAAACTGACCAAAACATGTTGTTAAAGGCTCTAGCCCACAGGAGAATGAATGTGTGCATTATATAAATTTTGCAAGCACAGTAAAGCTCTTCATTGCTTTAGCCACAGGAGAGCAAAACCAGAGTAAAGCAAGAGGACATGGGGTGGGATACGTTATCTTCAAAACAAATACTCCAACCTATCAACCATTTTTCACGTGTTTTCAATGTGCAATTTCCAAGGTTGTTCATTTATTTGGAAGGCAGCCCAGTTATCCTGCCCTTTACTTCTAAAAACACAATGCTACTGTAAGTTTGCTCATTTTATTTTGAAGCCAAATAGGTGGCAGGCAGTGAGTGCAAAAACTTGACATCTCATTTTTAAGCTGTGCATGGGAGCAGCAGAGGAAGGATGTCAGGAGCCTCACTGAACTCCCAGAGACCCGGCTCTTCCCCTTATGCTGCTGGATGGTGGGTGCTCAGCGTCTGCAGCTCGTCCTGATTCAAGGACTCAACTCCCAGGGATGAGAGGCTGCAGCAGATCCACAGATCCCAGGGCAGAGCAGCACCCTTCAGCGTATCTCAGGGCTCTGTGCTCAGCAGGAGCCTCTCTAGGGGTAGCAGCCGCTCCCACGACACGGACAAATGTCCTTGAGAAACGAAATGCCATCACACACATGGTGATTTCCAGCCTTATTGATGGAACACAGATTTAAGCTCTAGTGCAAGAGCCAGGTTGCTGTATCCAAATACTTCCCCACCCAACAAAAAGCTGATTTTATCAAAAGATCCAATTGCAACCCTATCATTTACAAAAAAAAAAAAAAAAAAAAAATCCTCTTAGCATAATCTACTTTAAAAACTAAATCTCATTTGTAGGCTATTATAGCTGCTACAGTCTGTAACATCTGTGCACAGAGCTCTCATGAATTTTGAGACAAGGGAGCCGGAGTCAGTCGTAGTTGAGTGTTTTGACAAGTTTCTGTAATGCTGGATGCAGCCCGCTCATTAGTTACAGCACTAGCCACAAACAGTTTCAATAACTTGCACAAAATGCTGCTTGAAAAGACAGTGGAAAATATATTAATAAAAATCCAGATACAAGTGATGCCATTAACAAGATCTGTGCTGAGTTTCAGGCTCGATCGCTCAGCTTATTGTCAGCTCCAGCCTCCAGCCACTGTCTGCATGTTTTCCATTTAGACTAGGCTGATAGGAACAATAATCGTGCCTTTGCTACTCTTTGCAAACTCCTGTCACACTTCTAGGGCAAGACTGACTGTTGTTGACCATAAACAGCTAAAATGACCCTCTTCCCCCTAAATTTTAAAGTATGTTTTAAAAGAGGAGTTTCACGTCCCATAGGAATTCGCAAGAAGACAGTTTCCCTGCAACAAAAGGGAAAGGCTTTTTTTCCCCATTACTATTTGGCTTTTTCTTAATATCCACATATATCAAAGCTTTTCACGGAGGAGAGGAGGAAGCTGAGGCACAGGGATTCTGGCCAAGATGACAGGCAGCACAGGGTGCGGAGCTGTGGCCCTGGTGTACCGCTCTGTATCGGTCCCTGCCAACTCCGTTAGCGACCCAAGAAACCTGGATCCTATCAGTGCCTTTGGCAAAGCCTGTGGGCCAGCGCTTTGCTCATGTGAACAACTCCTGTGACTCAAGCAGCGGGACTTTCCTGCACTGTGATTCAGTTTCCATCCCAGCGGGGCTGTTGGGGCTGAGTTTAGAATTCTGGGAACCTCCGAGGAAGAGGAGCAATGGGATGCCAGGAGGTGGGAAATCTTTGCTTTAAAGAAGTAATTATCAGAAACACCAATAATTTACTTTTCAAGGTTTTGGGACCTGTAAAACAGGTGGAGGTTCATCCCAAAACATGGCAATGCTCAGGCCCAAGAAAGAACAGGTTGGCCAGCCAACAGGGCTGCAACGTTTTTCCAATTTTTTTTTAAATCAAAGCCAATGCAAACCCTCAAACCGACCTAAAAAGCAAGGGGCACATGAATCCCATTCTTCTGTGACATCTGGGTGGGTGGTTTCCTGCCAGAAAGAATACTTTAATTCTTTCAACTTTCCACGAGCTTCAATTAAAAGAAAAATATTTTAAAAATAAAATTAAAATAGCATTTATATTTTCAGGACTACACAGGTCCCAAACTAAAAGGTGAGGGTTATGAGGTTAATAATTTTAGTATCTATCAACCTAAAAGGCAGCTACACCGAAAAAAGAACCAGACTGATCCTGAAGTGACCAGGAAAAGTCAATACTTTTCTGTGCTACATGGTGATGTTCTGGAATACTTGTTTTCTCAAAGAAATAAGAGTTATTTTAGATATCCTGCCTTAAGACAGCTCATTGAATGTCTGAATCTGTTTCCTTACTGTTTTTCAGGAATCACCAAGGATTACAAATGGGAGGGAACAAGATGGGTATGAGCTCCTAACTGTTACAGCTTTCCCATTAAGCATAGCTAAATGTAGCTGTGAGAAGTCACCAAGAATTTAGTTACTCTAGAAGGAGCAGATCTTGCCCAAGACTTCAGCAAATTCACCATTGGCTTAATTTGAAAAATTTGAAAATATCCAACCTGGTAGTCTATTCAAGTTCTTCATCTTCAAGGAAAGACTAAAAATCTTTCAATTTTGCTTGCTATTACCACATCCTGACTTTCCCAGGACACTGAAGGTGAGAAAACCTTCAGAAATGCATTTCTGAATAAATTTCTGAAGAAAAATGCATTTCCATCTGTTCGACAGAAAACAGGTAAAAGCGAATGTGCTGCTCTGGCTTGGGACTGTGATGCTATTTCTGGGGGGGGTCTCATGTACCTTCTGCTGCTGAAGGACATCTTATATTCTGATTAAAAGAATATTAAAGTGCTTATTCAAGGGAAAACCACACCAAATTACGTAAACTCTGCAAACCAACCCAATACAAAACCACAGAGCTTTCCAATCTTCGCACTGTACCTGAACAGTTTTGCCTTGTACAATAGTTGTGCAAACACATTGCATGCGTCCTTCAAATCAGCCTTTAATAGGACATCAGCAATCCCAAAGCTTTAATTCAAGACTCAATTTCTGCATTAACTCACTGCACTGCTCTGCTGGAATTCCCTGACTGAACTCTCATGTTCAAAACAAAACACAGCTTGTACAGTAAATTGGTAGGAACCACATCTGTGTGATGCCCGTTTAGAAATAAAACCAATCAATACAGTGTCAGTCAATAATTTGAGTCAAACAAGTACATCTCAAATCCCAGTGTAACTGCAGAGAACGAAGTTTCCCTTCAGGTAAACTACTGGGTGCCTGAGTGCAGCCAAGCGCTGAGTGAAGCATTAGAGTTGAGACCTGCAAATAGACAGGTTGAGGAGGAAAAATGAGAAAATTAAACAAAAACATTCCTAGTTCACATTGCTATGTCTACAGTCACTGTGGCAATGCAGCCTATGGAGATACAGAAGTTGGTCTTTGAACATACCAGAAGAGAAGAAATCCATTCAGACAATGCAAGCAATAGAAACAAGAAGAAATATAAACAGAAAGCTGGCACTATCCAGAGTTAGGTTTGTTTAAAAAGGGTTTAATAATAAGGTAAGAGGATGAAGACAGAGCTTCAACTGCCCTAAAAACAATGTCCTGCATATGCTGCGTGTAGATGCTTGGCCAGCTATACCCACTATCACCAAGGAAAGGTCCAGCTTCCAACAGGGAATGAAAAGACAGAAACATAAAGGCCAGATCCTGCACATTGACCAGAATAAGGATGCTGGAAGAAGCAAACCAGCAAAGCCCTGCTGTTCTGTAGGTGACCATGGATGGCTAACAGCTCAGGCTTAGAAAAACTTTCTGCAAACACCTCTAGAGAGACCATGGAAGAGGGATGAATGTAAGGTTCCCATGGAGCAGACTTGCCTTGCAAATACACCAAAGCAGGTGTTTGCTCCTTCAAGCCATCACACTGGTGAACAATTCTGTTAGAACAAATCATTTAAAACTCAAACTCAGCTCTGAAAACAGCAAACTTCATTATCTGGAGCTCTCATTTGAACTTAATCCAAGCTGGGATGTGTCCGTCAGGATGGTACCTCCCAAGCATGGTGCTGGGACATTTCTGAGGGTGGTTTTGGAGAGGACAAGTGCCACCCATCAAAGCACTGGTCCTGCTGTTGACCATGCCTTAACCTGCTGGGCACAACTCCAAATTCCCTTGCAGAGGTGGTAAATGAACTGCCCTGACCCCACAACAGGGTGCAATGGCAAATGACTCAGTAAATTACAGTATTGCACACACTGTGCTTCCTCCAGCACTTCAGTTTCCCCTTCCCCCGTCTATATGCTGATTTTCTAGACTATTTTTTTCTTCTGGTCCTGCCTAATGAAGTGCTGAATCAGTTCGACACCTCCAAGCCATGACAGATGGCTCCACACGTTGCCGCTAATGTGCTGGAAACCACCAATGGACGCCGCTTGCTGCCTGAACCCAGCAGGCAGTGATGGGGGAGCTTTTACCAGAGTGGTTTATATTTCAATGGGTTTGTGCCTTTTTCCACTACTTATATCGTAAGTGTGATCGGATGAGAGAAAGAATAAAAAAATATTATTTCCACAGCCCATTACATCATCTTTTCCTCTTGGAAAACTTTGTAACTTCACATATATTTATGCATACAGCCCCACACATGCTGTACTATCTCTTTATGAGAGCAGAATATTCTCATCATGTATATTAAATGATAATCTATAGGAAAAACATGCTACTGGAGAGAAATTCGTGCTGGAGGCTTCCTCTGCCTTTGGAGAAAGTTGCAAGTGGTTAAAAGGCAGAGGGATATTTAAATGCCCTAAATTATAGAGTTTGCAATTAAGTCTATGAGCAATGCTCCTCTTCAAGGCAACGAGTGTCTGGGACGCCAGTTGATGCTCACAGAAAACTTCCACCCGTTTGAGGGGATAAAATGGAAACAGCATTTTTCCACAAACTGGGAAATGACACGTGCACATTCATTTAATCAACCTGCTTCTACAACCATATAGAATAACGTGCCCAAGAGGTTATACAGCAAGTTTGGACCTCAGTCATTTCAAATAATAATGCCTACCTTCATCAAAGCTGAAGAGAAAATTGTGTGAACTCAGGTTGACCTTAAAGAAATCCCTTAACCTAAAAATATAAAAGACAAACTGTTTCCACTGAGAACTGCTATATAAAACCACCCTCAATAAAAGCGCCGGACTCCTTTCAAACTAACCCCAAACACGAAGCAAATTCCAGCCTGCTATTTTCCTCTGGCATCCTGGAATGTACATCTCAAGGACAGAACTGGCTGTTCAAATTAGCTCCTACTCCTGCAGAAGTGATTGTTTTCAAACACTTTTGAAATGCAATTCTGCGTAGGGTGTGCATTCCAGGGAGGATTCCCTCCCCCCTCCAGATTTTAAACATTAAGAGGAGCAGAGCAATAACAGACTTCGTACACTTTGGTTCCAAGTTGCCACAAAAAGAAGAAAAGATGCTTTGTATTTTTTGTTGCTTTTTTCTTTATAGTATACTCGCAGCAACTTAATACCACATAGAATCATAAAATCACAGAATCATTTAGGTTAGAAAAGACCTTTAAGATCATCAAGTCCAACCGTAGATGCTTCTGACCTTGGACTGGATCTTCCAGAGGCCAGTAACAGGTTTAGATGAGAACAAGTCAAGCCATTTGCAGAAAGACACAACTTTCATGAGTGGCTTTGTGCTCTGAGTCAGCATGTGAGGACTATTTCTGGTTATGGGGCACACCCAACAAGACTACTCAGGTTCGCTTAATCTTTGAAACAAAAGATTCCTATCTACCATCACTGTCATTCCTGATTACCACATCATTTCCTCATCAGCCTTCATGTCAGCAACCAAATTAAGGTATTACACTCTGGAACATTTAACGTGATTAGGTAGGAGAAGTATTTACTCTTCCACTTGGGCAGATGTGACTGCTGTGAACATGAGGATGAGGAGATGCCAAGTGAGTCTTGGTGTGGTACATACCTATTGCTCCTTCTCTGTCTGTCTGACACCATGTAACACAAAAGCCAGACTTTTTTTTTCTTTTTTTTAAATGATATTCAGCATATCAGGGTGCTCCAGCCCATGCTCAAAACATACACATGTTTTAAGTAAAATTCAAAGACACATGCATCCACCCCAGACAACCTGAATTTCCAACACCAGGAACTCCCAGCCCCACCCAGCCCACCACCCACCAGGGGCGAAAGAACCAGACAGTTCATGGGAAGCTTAAAAAAAAAAAAAATAATCACAGAAATTAAACAAATCTGCTGTTCACAAGAGGTCTCATCCCAAATGGCACAAAACTCCCAACTACGCACCAGAAATGAAAGCTCTGCAACTTCTATGTCTGATCAAACCCAAGCCATGGCCCAAACTTTGACTAGCCAACCAGCACAGCTGAGCAATTAATCAAAAAAGACAAGAAATGAGTCACAGAGATAAATTACCTGATTTAATGAACTCAGGATTTGCTCAAGCAAGATGAAGGCTCTTGGTGACACACAGAATCCAACCGTCGCCATCCCAGTGAATTACCCAGTAAGTACAAGTTGGGTCAACAAAGTTGGGCCAGCTAACATCTAGTATTACAGTTGGGTTGTGGGGTTTTTTTAAGAGCTGTGGACCAGCTCTTAAAATTGTGAATATACTCTTACAGCTCAATTCTCAAGCTTCAGTCAAAATAACTCAAACATCTCCTAAAAAACTTCTTCCCCATGGCAGAGCTGTTTCTCAACTAACATGAATGAGTATCAGTGAACAAACATCAGGATCTCCCCATCACTCCTCCAGCAGACCTTTCCAAATTCATGCCATGCACTGCTTTTCCCAGGGACCTCCCATCCAAATTGCAGCAGTTTCGGTACTCACTTGTCTTCAAAGCATGAAAATTCTTAAAGCAAGTAAAACATCCACTCCCACCCTCTGCAAACAGTCAAAACTGCTATGGAGAAAGAAAAAGGTGGATGTTTCTCCTCTCCAATGGGATCAATGAGGGATTTAATGCCTGGAACAGGACATCATAAAACTCTACCTATTTTCTGCAGCGTGCGGTCACTCAATAGCGTCAGCTACGTAACCCTGTTTAACCACAGCTCTCCTACAATATGTAGCACATAAAAAGTGGATCCTTAAGTGATCCAACATTGCAAACTCCACCCAACAAGAGGTACAGGCTCAGCAACAGAGTTAATAATAAATGTGGTGCTTCACTCTTCTGCAGTAAGATCTTCCAGCCATGACTATTTTTTTCAGTCCTTTCTTTGCAGCAATCTAGAAGGATGATGCAGCTCCCTGAAGCCAACTTAAATGGACCCATTCAAGCAACAGCCTCGCTCTGCAATTATCATGCCTATACGGTCCAACTAATGTGCTTGTTTACACTATCTGGCAAACTCCAGATCGAGTGTCATTTCATCACCGGGATTCTTCTGCCTAAGCCAAGACCAACAGACCATGGTGGTAATTTAAACGCTGAAAGTATGCACAGTATCGATCCACGAGACTTGACGCCAGCTAGCTGTTACAGGAAAATACAACCTCCAGGGAACTGCCTCCGCCGGGGCCTGATAAAGGAGAAGCTGGCTGAGGAGATTAATATGCATGAGCACATGACCTGAATAAATGCTGCACTTTGTGTGGGGTTTGTTAGATTCATTAGAAAGAGCAAGGAATTATCCAAGAGAACCATGTGAAAACACACCATAAACTAGCGATGGGTCTTTGCAGAGTAAACCTGTCTGGCAACTTGAAACAGCCTCACCAATGCAGACACGGTGCCTAAGAATGCGTTAAAGCATCCGGTAATAACAGGCGCTAAATGAACAGATTACAGTTAAATATAATAAACACTGTCTGGAATCATATGCATCCCTTCCCCCCACCTCTCTCTCTCCACTTTTGGGGCTGACCTGTCTGCAAGCGCAGGAAGACGCAGCCCACGGTGGAAACTACCTCATTCCTCACCCCTGTGGGAAGCAGACAGACGTTTCTGCTTTTTGGTGCGGAAGAGTCAGAGGTTCAAAAGCATTACAGAACATGTTCTTTTGACAGGAGGGGCATCAGCCACCCACTCTGTGTGTGCTGGAAGGGTCTCCTGTAGAAGGATTTGTACATACATGGTCTGAAAGGTGTTTGTATCTTGCCATTAGTAATGCAAAGGGAGCGGGAGGTGGAGGAGGAGAAGACAATGATTGTCCCATTGCTTAACCTCACTGAGGCAAGTGAGATGCACATTTTCTGCTTGGGCCCATCAGAGGCCATAGGGGTGCCACAACCATTTCTAGAGGAAAGCTCATCTCATCTGGAACCTCAACAGCCCTTGGAGAGTCGAGCCTGCAAAATGGAGTTCAGCCACTCAGCTTCACCTCATCGCAGATGTTACTGCAAGCAACATGTGATGCACTGTGAACCATTATAGAGCACAATCAACACACTATCGTGCAAAGCAGAAACTCCTTGGTGTGCCACTTCCATTGCCACACACACAGATGTACCGTTCCTCTTACTCCGGTTTATTCTCCTCTGCATTACCTGGACAGTCCTGAAAGCTCAGGAGGTCCTCCTGGTCCAGAAGGAACCTGTCCTCACTTTGTTCAGTCTTTATACTTGCCGTTAGGTCCAGGTGCAAACTCTGCCTGTGTGTTAGCCTGGTTTCAGCTTCAGCCAAATCCTCCATCAAGCCTCATAGCAGAGAACCACCACTCCTCTGCGCTGGTGGTCAGACCACCTCAATCTTTATCAATTAAAGACCATTAGCCTAATTGCTCCCTTCCTCCCTATGTATCGTAGCACACAGAGCCCTGTTAGCACTCTGCTGATCTCACAAACCACCTTGGAATTCAAACATTGTTTTGGACACGTATAAAAATGGACAATAATAAGGGTACTCATTCTAATATTGAGCCAAAATTGCACAATAGATTTCTAATGCTTGTTAAATCTCTGACGCTTTGGTGAAGATTATTACATTTCTAGTGTTCATTTTACTAATGGGCAGGAATGCAAAGTCAACCAAGGATATTTCTGGCTTGTTCACTTCAACACTGCATGTGAAGAATCATAGAATTGATTAGGTTGGAAAAGACCCTTAAGATACTCAGGTCCAACTGTTAGCCTAACACTACCAGGTCCATCACCAAACCATGTCTTTTAAATGCCTCCAGGGATGGTGACTCATCCAATTCCCTGGGCAGCCTGTCCAGGGATTGACATCCCTTTAGTGAAGAAATTTTTCCTAATATTCAGTCTAAACCTTGCCTGGTGCAACTTGATGTTGTTTCCTCTCATCCTCCAAAAGAACTGCCCTTTGGAGACCGTGTTCCCAACTCCCGGCTCCCTGAAATTGCTTAAGTACATTTAAGGATAGAAACAGAAACTGCATTAGCACATAAACATGGAACACAACCAGCCATGAGCTAGAACAAAACCCACCTCATCTTCCATTACTTCTACTAGTGGCAGAGCTGTTACCTCACAACTTGATTTTGTCACTACAATAGATATTGACATATATCTAATAAACCAATCATCAACCACACAAAGCAGTTCAGGTCCTAAACACAGGTATTGGTGCCATTTTAGGCACCTAAGGGCACACACCAACAGTTACTCCAGCAAGGCACAAGTAAGTCTCTTGAATGCCTGTGTCCTATCTACCCATCTCTTGCGGACATTTAGGATACCTCTGAGCTTCTACAACAGCAGAATACATCCACATTTAAACACCTGTACCACTCCCCTCCTATTCTAGAGGACTACTCAATTTAGAGCAAGAGCACAAAACTTCCCATTACCACCAGATCAATCTGTAAACTCTCCTAAGAACCAACCTAGAAAAGAACACGTTTATACATCTAACAGCAATAACTATTGTGTTGTGTTTAAAAACAAACACATGTGCTCCGGAACCAACAAAACATATAAGAATGCAAATTACTATTTTTATCATAAGATGAGGAGAACTAAAAGAAAAGTTGAAATAAATCATACTGTAATGTTCCTTGCTATATAGTGCCACCTTGCTGTCAATTCATCAATAAAAATGACAACTGTGAAGGACCGATGCTTATGTGCAAGATGCACAGTACATTAACCTTAAGTGACCAAGCTTAATGAACGAACTGTGGTCTGAAATATAATATTAAAGTAATCTTAAAACACAGTCCTGAGATCCTGACTCTCAGATTATTTAGAGCACACATCTCCTCTCTGCTGGTTTCTTTCAAAGCTCCAGTATCACTGTCATTCCTGCCCCTGCTCCCCACTGCTTCAGCTGGAAGCATGAAGAGGTCAAGTTCCCTCTCCTCTGCCTTCTCTCCTTCATAAGGATCTTACACATCAGGGTCACTGACTTTCCTCACAAACCTTATCTCATTTATTAGCCTATTAATCCATGTGTATGTCCCTACATAAATGCTAATCAATATGTGTACTCTTTAAATCAAATGGAAAAAATCAATGGAAGAGCCTGATGACAGACTGCTCTGAGACTGGTTGTCTAATTAATAGCTCATTGTCTAATTAATAGCTCATTCCTGAAGGATTCAGGGTACTGAAGGCTTCTCAACCAACCACCTTGCAACTAAACTCACCTCAATGGACAAAAGCACCAGTGGTTCTGTCTTGTGTACTTTCCCCAGATGTTCATCGTGCCACTTTTTGCTTTGCACATGTTATTTCAGAAAGTTGACAACCTGACTGGCAAAATACTATAATAGGCTTTCCAAGAGCTAACATTTCCTTGCTCCAAAATGACAATCCAGCGATCCAGCTGCACTTGAGAGATCCCAAGGAGAAGAATTATGCGGATACATCGCAGTACTGTTTTCCTACGGCTTCAAAAACAAGACTGCTCTGCAAAACTTGAGTTTACCACCCACCGAGGCCCAGCTGACACATTCCAGGGGGACCCAGCAGCTGAGCCAAGTGACTCTTCACTTTCACAGCAGCAACAAGACCTCTCGGGGGTGGGGGGGAATCCCACATTGCACAAGGTGAAGCTAGGATGTCGTGAAAGGTAGCTCCATAAAAGCTTCTTTATTAACAGCTCTTCCTCACCACCTCAAGAGTGACAGCTCCCAAGCACGCGGATTCAGTTTCACAGGCGGGGATGTTGAGGTGAAGGGCAACCACCTCTGGCCCTCTCTATTCCTCATCAATCCTGCCTCAATCAGCAGGTTAAAGGTGAAAGTAGGCCTTATAACTCCAGCGGTGTCCATATCCCTGATCAGATGACTGTCTCACAGCCTCCTGCAATTAGAGGGCACAGCGGGGTGGAGATCTCTCCTCCCACCAGCACGGTCCAGCTCCTGCTGTTCATGCCCCACAGCAGACGCCTGAAGGAACAGCAACCTGCTCCAGGGTGGATGGTCCACAAGCAGCCAGAGCTGAGGTTGCTCACGAGGAGGCAGAGTTTACAGTTGAGTCTTACAGGAATAAAATCCAACTAAAAGGTAGTCCTGTTCTGGTGCGAGGCCCCATTTTGCCAAGGTTCTTCATGGAGTCTTGTCTGAATGGCTGCACTGATTATTTTATCATAAAATATACATGAAAACAAGAGAAAGGACTAATGAGTGTCTCCAAGTTTTACTGAGTCGCTCTCAGCACACAGCCTTGAAAATAAAAATGTAATTTTGGTGTTAACTTCAGCAGATGGCACAGTGGTTTGGGGTGTATGGAACCAAACCCCAGACGTGGGTGTGGCCACAAGGTGAAAAGCCCAGTCATTCCCAAGCAAACCCCAATGCTCAGCCTAAAGCATAGATTAAGGTGGAAAAAACTATGTCCCAGCCCCACCATCTTCTGATTTCAACATCTAAAAAAGCCCGATGCCCTGTTTACATGACATCTTTACGAATTTAACTCCCACCCACGAGGTAGAAAAGTCTATTTCTTGCTTTCAAATTCCTCATTTCCTCCCTTTATTTCCTTTGTCTAGCCCAAAAATCTCCCAATGAAAGAGGATTTGATTGTTTGTTTGTTTTTATTGTTCGAGTCTGTAAAGTGTCGACAGGCTCCACAATTTCAATTGCCATGCCCTAACGAAAGAAACCCAGGCAGCACTCTCTGCGTAAGAGAAGTGCTAACAGAATATGTTTGCACTCTTGACTTTTTTTTTTGTTATGTTTTGTTTGAAGGCTCTGGGGAGCATCCAGGCACTTTTAATTCCTCACCATGCCAAAACATCCTTCCTGGATCAAGAGCGATGGATTCTGACCGAGTCCGAGGAGCCAAACGAACTAGGGATCTGTGTGATTTTAATATAATTGAACTACAAAAGGCTATGTTTAAAGTAACACTAAGACTAGCTTAAACCCACCAAACCAAGAAAAATCAGAGTTAAGGCTCTAAATCTGCTCTGAGCTCACGCCTTTGTCTGTCTTTCCCTCTCCCCATCCCCTTTCTGCATAGCACAGCAAGCAGCAGCTTGGATTTTCAGCACAAACTTTGAAGCATCCTTCCTTTGTGAGTCAGACAGTTAACACTGACTTAAAAATAAATAAACTACTTAATGTGCCCTTTTCAAATACTGTTGGTTTTGGGGCACTAAAAAAAACATACCCTGAGCCTAACAAGCAAGAAACACAGTGGTTTCACCAAGACCCTGGAATGTCCTTCCTGGTGCATTGGGTTAGCCGCAGCCCGGGGGATTCCTGCACGGCTCCCTGGGCAATGCCTGCCCGACAATCTATGTCTGAACGCATCTCCACTGGCATTTGCCTGACGATGCATTGGAGTGGAGAAAAAAATGCCTCTATCTGTCATCCACGATGGGTCTCCAATGTGGAGTACCTTTCCCAATGAGTACTCTGTGTAGGTTGAGCACCACCAGAGGTGCACGATGCCTGGAGAAGCAAGCCCATACATTGGAGTCCAGCCTGACATTTAGCACGTTCCAACACAGCTTGCAAACCACCTCTTGCTACATCTTAGAAGTGTCATAACTGCTCTGAGACAGCTTTTAATCAAAGTCCAAGTAGCTTCCAGAAAAGAGAAAGCACCTTGCTCTGGTATCACCAACAGGGGTTAAAAAGGATGGTAGTAACTTCAATGTAGAAGGATCAGGTGATATTAAGAGCATGAAAAAAGGCAAAAAATGCCCCTCCATTAAACATCTGAAGGGTTTTGTTTGTTAATTTTGGTTGTTTTTTGTTGAAGTCATTCCCTCTATCCGATCTTATCTTTCTTCACCTCTTCCAAGTTTCCTAGGGAGACATGGAGTGGGAGACGGATGGAGACACCTAAGTACCTTGACTAATGAAAATCAAAAGGGCATTTGAAGCACAAGGGGTAACATGAAGATAGGTGCCGCATCCTCATCTGAAATCCAGCTGTTGGGGCCCTTGGGCACACCTTGTTCACAGGCAAGACAGGTACCATGTCCTCATCATAGCAGGTTTCTAATCTCATCTGAAGGGTATGTCCAGTTCCACCTTCCAAAGAGTAAACAACTGATACAATATGAGTACACGAATTTGGTAAGGTTTAGAACGGGCCTTAATAAATCTATGACTTTATGCAAACTGTTACTTTCCACCAAATGATTACAGAAAACATTTTCAAAGGTAATTTCATTCCAAATAAGGTTTTAGAAAACAAATGCAGGCACTATTTCTTGATAGAGAAAGCTAATATACAAGTCTTTTTTTTGTTAACAAAATTATTGTATTACCCCACGCAGATAACTTTTCAGAGGAAACTCAGCATGATGCTGCAGTGGCCCAGACACCACTGAGATCCACCATAAATTAACAGCAGACAACAGCTTTGAATTTGGTTTCCCCAGACAATTTGGCTTTTAAAAAAAACCAGCATAATTTGGGTCTGTGGAAGCAGAGGTGTGACAGAGGATGAAGGCAATAATATCTCCACTTCTGGGAAGCTGAGTTGGATATGGCTTCTGGATGCCTGGAAAAGCATCTATGGGTGTCAGGAAACAAAATACCATTTAATTGGCAGTAATGTGTTCAGCTGTAAGTCAGACACATTTGACCTGCCTTTTCTGATCTCCATCATCTGTTCAGACTCTTCAGGTCTTCATGTTTGCACAAAACCCAGCAAAATGGGCAGTTATTAGTTGGCCTTTAGGCACTACCATAATGAACATGATTAATAATGGTGGATGCATTACCCAAAAGATACCAATCAGTGGAAGGAACTCGGAGAGAAGCAACAAAAGTAATTAACAGCCTGGAGATATGATCTTAACAGCAAAGCCCTATATTTAAGGGTAATGATAAAACTAGCTCAAACCCATCATTGCCAGGTAATTAAGAATTAAAGCTGCAACTGGAACATATGTCTTCACAACTCTTATTTCCTCAGTGCACAAGAAGATGACATTTGCAATGAAAGATTAATAGAATACAACATTTTGCTTGACGCTGCTTGGGAGGCAGCTGCAGGCAGGGCATGCAGGACCACTCTCAAGAGCAGCAAAGGGCTTCAGATCGTTGAGCTACACGAGAATGTGGCAGGGCCATGTAGCAACGGTTAAATAGTTAAAGCAAGCACTATTAAGCAAGGACAGGCTACAGGGTAAACACAGGAGCAAAGGGATGCAGTTAAAAGGAAAGAATAGAATGTAAGTTGAGATGTAAATGCTATTTTCCTATGGTAAGTGAATTGCAAAGATCCTTAAGCACTAAAGATGACCAGAAAATAAAACGTACAACAGTGCTTCAAAAAACGATAGTATATAGACTCCCCATGCTGCAGTCTTTGGTCACAGCAGTGCGACAGGCATTTGGGAGAGCCAGCTGAGCTGCGTGGCCAAAGATGGGCAAGGTACTGGGCCAGGGGAATGACCGTCTACAGAACAATTTGGAGATGGAAAATAGCAACTGGTAAGGAAGGAGATAAGCTGAAACCTGTCAGTCACCTTTTCATCTCTGCCTTACTGCATCCAATGACTAACACGGCAGATAGTCTGTCTGCAACTTCTCTTGCAATAGAAACCTGTGCTTCAAAGATGCAAGCAAGCACATGTGAAGAGGAAACCTCTCGTCAAAATAGTTAATTTAATTGATCCTCCCTCTAATATGATTTTCAACTTCTGTTGCATCTACCAGCAAAACAAGTGGGGAAAAATAAGCCAAACCAGTTTCACATCTAATGAGCCTCTCTCCGTGCCACTGCACACTCATAGCACTGGCAGTCCCTCTCTCAGCTGGCTCAGGACTGGCTCCAAGGCTTACCCAACATCTTGTTTTCACACTGCTCCTCAGATCTCTCATTAAGACTTTGCAGCGCAGGGAAACCACATTTAACTGCAAAACATAAAACTAACACAGGGCTTCCTGCCTGGTGGGAATAAACTTGCATGCTGTCCTGGGTGCTGCCTCGGAGCTCTTGGAGGGACTGTCTCCATCTTCCTATTCAGGTAACAGAGTAGAGAGGTAGCCAGAGCCTTGCAGTGTCACGTCAAGGCACAGATCCATGGGGTCTTGGCCCTTCAGCCCAAATTTGCAAGCGCTTCCCCTCAGCCACCATGCCTGGGGTGGGGTATGGAAGCCTTGGACCACAAGCTAGCAGTAGGAGACAGGACAGTATCTCAGTCGATACAGGCTCACCTTGCGCAAGTCCAAGCCTCAAGTGCTTTTAAAGCAGCCAACCACCAAGTCAGATGCAGATTTAAAAACCTTATTTATCATCTGATGTTTTAAGAAGCTAATCTGGATATCCATGAATGCCAGCATTACCGTATCTCTCAACATAACCTCACAGTTTGCTGCTCCCTACAATGGAGCAGGTGGTTTCTTAAACCAACCGTAGAAATGAGAAATCCAGGTTTCCCCATAGGTCTCTCTAAAGGCTAAGTCTAAGGGATGAGTTCACACTGCAGCTTTTCTCCTCCGTCTCAGCTCGTATTTTCAGAAGAATGTGTAGGGCTGTTATACCTTTGAAGCCAACCAACCAAATACAGTCACAACAGGCCAGAAGGTTCCGAAGTCATTGGGAGAAAGTAAGATGGACACAAAGGCAGAAGAACTGCACATTTCATATGGTTAAAAGCTCCTGCCTAACTTTGTATTTAATCTTCTAAATGAAAAAAAAACCCCAAAAAAACAACAACCTCTTAACGTCTCAGTCATTATGCAAACAATGCAGAAGAGACAGAAAACCTGTATGAAGGGAAGAACAGGGCACAGAGCAGGAACGGAAGCATGAGTGAGGCAAACGCTGTTTTATTAAGCATCTCTATCAGAGGTAAAATTAATGCATCAGAGGGAGACCCCTCATTACTCAGCTGGCCGGCATCCAACACAAACCCACAATAACCACAACTGGCTTTCGAAAATAGTAAAAAGATGCATAAAAAGTTTGCTGTTGGACAAGTGGGAAGCAGAAGATCTGTTTCCACACTCGATAACGCTTGCCTGTCTTAACCTCACTGATGGGGTTTGAAGGGCTGATGCTCAAACTCATAACCACCGTCACAACTATTAAGTAAAACAGAAAAATGATGGAGCAGAAGAATGGATGCTCCCTTGCACGTACGCATGCCTCAAAAAGACAGGGTCCTGCCTGCCTTTCTCTGAATCTCCCTCAATGCTGGAGTTTGCACTTGCAGAGGAAATTCAACACACAGGATTTATAATTTGCTGGACAGACAGAGAGGCTGAGAGTAAGGAGTTCTAATCCATTGAGGACGTTCCCTTTCTAGAGCCTGTAGTGAAATTCTTCGAGTGCTGGAGACAGATTTTCCTTGGCGGGCAGCCACGGGTGTCGATCTGGCTTCTAGGAGAGATCAGCATGGCTGTGGATTGCAGCAACTTCACAGACAAACATAAAACCTTCCTCTTCAACCAACTTTCTTTAATAAACCCATGAAAATTAAAAGCTAAAACATTTCCAGCTGGCCAGAAGCTGCAGAGAGAATAGTGAACTTATTGCATGTGCAGTCTTGGAGCTGATTTGAAGTCTCCTGGAGATCTTTCGTGGTATTTGCACATTCAACGGTATTTGGACAGAAGCACCTAAGTCACTTTTGAAAGAAAGATTCAGAAAAATAAATTATTTAGGCACCTTTCATATTTTAGCAAGGTTATTCATTGAACTAAATTTATTTCAGAATTCTAACATATAGCATCAAATGCGTAGGATTTTAAACCTTAAGGGGGAAAAGTAACTATTGCTTCCTTTTAAAGCCTTAAATATTTTGAGTATCACTGTCAGACCCTTGTTATAAAAGAGCTCTTACAGAAGGATTTGAGATGCAACTTGGTTTACTTTATTATTTCATTAAAGCTATTTATGGATTTAGAATTATCCCAGGATGGGAAGAAAAGTCACTTTTAAACTTACTGTCTATTCAGAATAGTAATTTTGATTCTCTGGGCTTGACTATTCCTCTTTATGATACGGTCATGGAATTGCTCCCAATTTCTGCGAGCACAAGGGGAAAATCTGGCTTTCAATGTACAGAAGGATCTTACACTTGAGCCTGCTGCACTGGACAAGGAGGAATTCTGATGCTCCTAGACAATGACGTATTTACAGGGCTTATTTTCCACTACAAGGATCTATATTCAGGACACAAACCAAACCACTACATTTTTCTACCATTTTATATTTTATTGTACTAAGAAGTAATTTTCATCATTCCCTTAAACTTAATCATCCCACATTACTTTGAAATTTTTCTCTGATCTACAATTGCTCTATAACAGCTAGTACTGAAATACCCTTGGTGCACTTTCTGCCCAGTCATTTTCCTCCCCACATAACCAAGCCAGACCACTTCTGCCTGCTCATGCAAAGCCACACTAATTGACAGGACAGCTCCACAGCAAGTATAAATCTACCTGAAACATAAACCTGAAATTACTTTTAACATTTTGAGAAGCCTGTCTGGATTTCAGGTTGGAAACACCCTTTTCACCAGGTACGCCAATGTTCCTTTCCTGGGTGAAGGAAAACAGACAGAAACACAAACAGTTTCAGGTGCTACCTTTTCCCTGTTCATAGCTTTAAGTCAATATTCTGCTAACATTTAGCAGCTTAAAAGACAACGCAAAGTCCAAAAAGAACAAATTAAAACCAAGTTAAAGAACAAATTAAAGACCTCTCTTTGCTATACCTTCATCCATCCACCCTTCCAGCCATCCCCTGCTCCCAGGCCCTGCAGCTGGAGCTTAAGTCAAACAAGAAGTTCTGGGAGCACTGGAGCTATGATGGCTCCAGAGCAGCCAACACAGCTTCACACAGATGGACTTTGGTCACACATTACATGTCATGGGATTAGGTCATCGACAGGATCAAGGGAACTGGGAACTATCTTATCTTTGCACGTTATTGCCAATCTCAGTAATCCAGTGATAGGCGGATTCTCCTCTACCTGGAGCAATGAGACGTTGTCCATTACCTGTATAATACTTGGCATAAACAAGCATCCCCGTCATCCAGAAGATGATCTAGGACAGCCTGTCCTCACCTGAAACTCAACAGGCCACAGCATCTGCCCTTTCTCCTTGCACCATTCAGAAAAGCTATTATTTTTAAATGCAAGAAAAAAAGGTCGGACTACCTTCCAAAACAAAGAAGAAAACACTGTGTACAAAGAATATTTGAGAGAGGAGGGACACTTGTAGATGGCTACTGTTCAGCTTTTTCCCTACCTGAGCTGAATTCATTTGGGTGCATTTTGTACTTATGAACCACACAAACATTTCACTGGCTCAGACCAGCTGAACCTCATCACGCATTTTTAAGGCATTTCATTCTTCAAACAGCCACAGCTTTCCTCTTCAAAATCTCTGCATTCAAGTCTTTGAGCTTGGAAAAGGACCAAAGACTCCACATTTCCTCATACCCAGGAGGTTGCGAGCACATTGCGTACAGCAGTCAATAAAGTGCCAAGAAGCTAATGAAGATAAAAGTGTCAACACGCAGCAGTGATACCTTTCCCATGCAGCTATTTTGACCGTTTTGCAAACAAATTTGGCAGTTACTGGCAGGCCCAAGTCCGAAAAGTAAACGAGCGACACCTCAACATTATTAAACTTATTGCTGCTCTGCAGAAGTGTCATGGGATGACAGATTGCCCCTGCACATCAACTGGATTCAGAGAGGTTCTCAAACCCTTACGGGTTAAAAGCAGCCCCAGCATGAATCAGAGTCCCAGTGGTAAGGAGATCATCGATACAAGGGATTATGCAGATTTAAGAAATACCCTCAGCACCCGAAAGTTTTCAGAATGCAAACTACGTCAACCCTGAAAACAAGAGGCACTGCATCATGATGGCAGGAGGGACAAAGCCAGGGGGGTTTAACAGACAAAAAAAGATTGTTTTAATAGGAGAGAAGCATCAGTCATTGAGTCTTACTTCATTCAGACTTTCTATCCAACCCATCCATCTTCAGTGCCAAGAGATGACAGGACCACCTCACTTTTTCCCCCCAGCCTAGTATATCAATAATGCCCATTTCTACCCTAAACAAATGACTCGCTAGAATGGCCCTTTTCCCTAAATTGGCTTGCCAAGCCCCACAAATGCCTCAGTACCTGCTATGGTCAACTTGGCTCTAACAGGGCCCCCTCGAGAGGTGGGCACCGATGGGTGGAGCCTTCCCCAATCATCTTCCCCAACAGCCACTTTGTCATTCATGGCTGGGGACCATCTGCAGAAGAGGGGACCGGGGAGGGGGTTGCCGAGCCAAAGATGGACACAAACGGGCGCACACACAGGCATACCCTCCCCACACAAGCCCAAATGCAAATTCCTTCACCCTCGCAAAACGCCTCTGTGGGCATTATCTGTGAACAAAAGTCCTCGAGGCGGGCGGTCTCTGCATCACTGCTCTCTCTGTTAGCACCACCTGCTTGGCGTCAGCCGGGAGAGTCGCCGAGTTATCTTTTTGCCACATCTGCAGAAGCCAACAGGAGCACAATGGACCCCATTGGCCAGGGTCAGGCATGGCTTTCTTTCTCGCCCCCGTACCACCAGCCCTTTTCACCTCCACCATCTCCAGGACCCCGGAGCACTCAATAAGGAGGTGGCTTCGAGTGCAGGGAGGAGGAGGGGGGAAATATAGGTCTCTGGCGTAAATCACCGACGCCGTTTCCCCTCCTTTCCCTTTCCTTAAGACCTGATGCTCTTCAGTCACACATCTTAAAAGAAAAACAAAAAACAAAAACACAAAGACTTACTTGTCTCAAGTCGATGAAGGCCAACTGCAGCGTGTCCCCTTGGAACCCAGGCACTGGGCCGGATCTGGCAAACTCTGTGGGAAAGAAAAGAGGATAAAAAGCGCCTTTAACTAACCATGGACAGGGAGATTGGCAGACGGATGACAGGGAAGACAAGAGAGGCTGGGGGAGAGGAGGACCGCGCTTCTAAGGAGTCATGTCTCCCTCCCTTCAGCGTCTTTGTTCGCCCTTCAAAATTCGTGTCATCAAAACACCATTAATTCCACCGTCCTGACAGCAAGGAAACTGTACTAATTCGACCTGAAATTTATTCCCATGAGCCGTACTGGGCTTCAGAGTATTTGTTTTGTGAATGGACAAACAACTCGCAGAGAAGAAAGGGGGGGGATGGGGGTGGAAAAGTTTTTCCTCTCAACACAATAAAATCTTCAGCTGTGAAACTCTTTTCAGTTCCGAAAGCTATTTATATTTTAGGGCGCTGAAGGAATTTTCTAATTTCACGCCTGTCACCAGGCTCCATAAGCATTCATCAAAAAAATATGCCCAGCCGCATCATTAATTATTCGGCAGCAGATTATTTGCATTATCTGGTATGGTGCGCTATTGCCAGTGTACAGTCACCCCAAAAGGGAAGAATCGCGGCCATTATGTGGTGTATTTATTTATGTTGGATGAAGACATCTGACAACTGAATAACATTGGCTTCTAAAGTGAAGAGAGTATTTCCAAGACCACATTTACCTCCTTCCAGTGTAATCTGGCCAAAATTTCATACTTCACTCATTTATTTTTCTTCTAATCCATTATTTAAACCAAGTCGAAAGCCACTGAGGGGGACTTGAGCGAATACAGGTTAGAAAACCTTAGTTCTTCCATGTCATTTAACAGCTTTTACTTGGTAGTGCTCATGAAGCCAACAGCTGCACATATTCAAATGTGTCTTTTGAAGATACGCCTCAGGTTGATTTTGCCCAACTTCACTTAATTTTCACCCTCTTTAGCTACACAAGCAACGGCTTTATCTCTGCTCTCCATGCAGCTTTTCATCACCAAGGGGACCTAATTTGTGAAGCCACAACTTGACATCATGAAAGACTCAAGAGGGAGCTTCTGCCTTCGGCTGAATTTTGTTGCTCCTGTAGACACTGAAGATGCTGCAATGCTGGAAGGAAATGTTTCCTTGAGATGCAACCAGGTGTGATGGCAGAAAGGAAGAAGCGAGGGAAAATATACACAAACCTACAGATTTTTAAGTTATGTATGGCCTATTATTGCCCAACCATTCTGGTTTTTACCACACAAGAACCCTCAGAACAGCTGCTGCAGCTCCACACAGTTAAGAACTCAGGATTGCTATGCAATAAGGAAGGAGGATTTTGCCTTCTGTCTCCATGACTGCACAGAAGTACTAAAGGACAAAACTTGTCCTGTCCTTAAACACTAAGCAGAGTCATTTCATGCCAGATGGTCTTCTCCTTGAATCCTTCTTCCAAAGGTTATCTCATTTTCAAATGAATGACACAGAAGAAGGAAAAGAAATCATCACAGTCCTATTTTTAAGGACTTCCTATAGCAGCCCAGTCATATGAGCAGTCCCCATGGTTCTAACAAGAACAGACTAATGAATTAGACATTGCCCCGTTCCTCAACTACCTTATTTCTGGAAACCAAAGAGGGGTTATTTGTCAGCTTTCTTGCTCCACTTCTGATTATAATCTTGGGATGGAGAACACCCTTCAGTACAGACACAGGTACCTCCAGGGGCACAGTGGCCAGTTTTCAGACATCCACAGCTTTGCTTTTTAATGTTTTCAGATGTCAGAAGAGCTCTAAGACTAAAATGATCACTCATCTTTGTAGTGATCACTCAAGTGACAACTCCTGCCGGACACCAGCACACACAGCTGTAAAACTATTACTTTTATCCAATGTCACTACTAGAAACAAATAATAAAAAATAAAAAGAAAAAGTATGTACGTGACTGTTCACATTTAGATTTTGGATAGGAAGAACATAAATCAAAGACAGGGGAAGCCATCCATCGTTGTGCCTATGGACTTTGCCACATTTGCACAGGACAGGACTGGACAGAGATATGAGCTGCTCAGCTTCCAGACAGCTTCACTGACCAATGCTGCAATATTCAGACTGCAAATAGGCCAAAGATAGCTTATATTTAACTCTCAGAACCTGATTTAATTAATTCTAACTGTAAAGGCATTTTAATGTACGTTTGCTATAAAATTTGACTGCAGCTCGCCTGTGCCAGCACACACACACAAGGGAGGACTAACACAAGCTTTCTGACTCTGATCTGCAAGGCATAAATCATCTTTACACATTCGCTGTACACCCCACTGTCTCATCTGGAAAAATTATCCCAAAAGCCACATCAATCCTAAAACACCCCCGGCTTTGGAAAAGCACGTACCTGAGAAGCTGAAAACTTTGAGATCTGAGAAAGAGCATTTGAGCATCCTCTCGAGGGATGAAACTGCCCTGGGTGGCTCAGTGTTGCAGATATCCCCGGGCTGAGGTACCCAACAAACTGGCTGAACCACTGTGTCCTACTCTCTAAGGATGGGGTAACATCATGTTACTAATTATAATTCGAGAAGCACTGTAAAAAAGAAACCCTGAAAGGACTGCAATGAAAGAAAATTTCTATTTTGGATTTAAGGGCTTCGCAGCTGCTAAGAATCTATTTGGAAGCACAGATGGAGTTGTGAAATTTAAGATCTTCCCAAAAGCATGAATTTCAAATCCTCATGAGAAAATGCCTGAGACTGGGTCTTGAATGTTTCCACAAGACTTGTGAATTTATCATTACTGTCATCTGCTCATGAGCAACCCAAGACAGATTTCATCCCAAGACATGGTTGCTAGTTAGCAGCTCACCTTTAGCTGTCTCTTACTAAGGAACCATGAGAGGAAGGCTGCAAGAGTTATGGAGTGACACTGCCCTTTAACACTGCACAGTACAACAATGGTAGCACACTGAACTAACATTTGCTTGAACAGTAATTCTCATCAATACAACAGATTACGGTTTCTACTGCATTAACTATGCACTTGACATTCAAGAAGTGAAATGGTGTATAGGATCATATTACTTGTATTACAGAAGAAATGAGAGCAAGAATACAGTTCAGACACCAGCAGAAAGCTGCTACAGCACTTGGCTGTAAGGACCCCGAAGAGGAATGAATGCAGTGCTTCACCCCACGGTTGTTATAAAAATAGCCGTACCTTCTGTAATCGTAGGTCACATTTTACATACCAATGCCACAAACCCATTTTGAAGGAGGAATGAACAAAGTCTTAAAGAAAAAAAGAAACAAAGAGGAGAACAGAGCTTTAGAGGAAAGACACAGCCAGTTCTTCTTGGTTTTAATCTCTTCAACCAGATTTCAGGATAATTTTCTCTGAACAACCAAGCACAGTGCTGGCCTCAGTACTGTCGGATTCGTTTATTGTACTGTCTCCACTACCAAGGCAAGTGGCAAACATAGCAAGCCACCTACAGTACAGCCCCTTGAGCAGAAAATCACAGGAGAATAGAGCAGATCAGTATGCGGCTGTTTGTACAAAGCATTTAGCCAGGCTAAAGGTTTGAGAGACTTGTGTTCAGGCCAAAAAAGTAATGTCTTTGCAAGGTCTACAGGCTTGGGCCACCCAGGGCAGGTCACAGGGGGACTCTAACCTCTCTTCCAAAACATTTCACCGATGAAAGAATCAAGGAACAGGAACTGTTAAGCCCTTTACAATGAACAAAGAATAAAGAGTTCAAACGCACACCAGAAAAGAGACATCCACTGTAAATCAATTATACAGAATGGGGGAATCTCTTTTTTGTATACTGTACACGGCTGTGCACACAGGGACAGAATCTTACATGTATTGTGTGGTTCAAATAAACACAGCTGGCGACTTCATTCCTCAAAAACACCATTTTGAGGGGAAGATTTTCTCTGAATTACATGACACTGCCAGAATTCATGACAGCAGACCTATGGGATCGGGGTTACAGCATCTCTTGGTGAGAGGAACCTGGACAATCCACTTATGGTTGCATCAGTCATGAACAAGATTTTGTATTTGGGGAAACAACCATCTCAGCATTCCTCAGTGAAGAACGTACATCTCAAAGTCATCTTTCTTAGACAAACCCTTGGAAGACTATCTTAGAAAAGTCAAGTGACAGGACCTCTTGCACCTTACCCAGAGCCATAAAATGACACCTTGAGGACACTCAAGCTGAAGAACAAAGCTCTGTGTGGCCTCTGGAAAAGCTCACAAGGGAATGAAGGTGAAAAATGATGGGTGGGAATTGAGGCAAGAGGAACAGAGAGAAGATCCCAGTATTCATAATCAGCTCATATTTCACCCACACCATTCCCACAATTTGAAGCTGTTCCCCATTAAAGGCCAAATTGTCAAAGCTCATCCCCATCTGGGGACTTCTAGAGAACTGTGGGGAGAGGGAGGAGTTACCCAAAATATACTGAACTGGGTCAGATTACATAAAAATTTCTACCCCTCTCTGTCATCTGTTCTTTTATGGAACAAAGATGATCCTGGAGTCCTGTTACTGCGTAGAGACAAGTGGTCCCAGGGGCCGTGATGGTCTGCAGACAGTGCTGAGGGGCATCCAAAGTCCCAGGGAGGAACACGTCACTGATGGACCACTGGATACTTCCCAGTAGAAGAAAAGGAAGCTCTTCAAGAGAAATTGTACAGGAGGCATTTAAAAGATAGGGACATGGTTTAGTGGTGGGTTTGGCAGTGTTAGGTTGATCTAAAAATGCAAATCTAGATGATTCCATGATTCTCTTTGTGCCAAGAAATTTGGTCCCTGACAATCGGTAGGACAGGTGTACAGAACCAAGTTACAGATCTATGCAGGTTACCAAACCCAAGATGTACAGTGGATGTCTCATAGCAGATGTGAAGATCTAAGCTCCACTAAATACTAATACTTAGAAAAGTGGAACGTGCACATCTCACCATTAGCTCATTCGAGCTGTAAAGGTTGACAAGCCTCAGTAGTGTGTGTCCATGGTCATAGAATCATCTAGGTTGCAAGGGACCTTTAAGATCATCAAGTCCAACCATTAATTTAACACTGCCAAAAACACCACTAAACCATTTTCCTTAGCGGCATGTCTACCCATCTTTTAAGTACCTCCAGGGATAGGTGGGGAAGGGAAGGTGGGTGCAGAGTTGAGGAACTGTGTGCAGTTAAACAGTCAAAATTGCTTAAACAAAATCAGGTGTGGACAGAGGCATCTCCTCTTCCTAGAGTTGCAAAGAACTAGAAGGATGGATAAACAAGTATCGGTGGGTATCCTGGTAACAAAGGAGAACACAGGAAGGTGTGGAACACGGAGGATATCCAAAATGTTGTAGCAGACAGAAGAGGCTGGAGACAAGAGGACAAGAAAGCCTGAGATGACACTGGGATTAGCAAGAGGTTTACAAAAACAGAGAGAGAAATACTAAACCTACAATACTGAAGGATACCAGGTGATGGATTATAGGACAGATGAAGGGCAAATATAAGGCAAAAATCAGCTGATGGTTAGAGATGGCAGAGGCAGGCAGGAGTCTCAGTTTAGGGGCAGTGTAAAATGGCTGGAAAGAAGTTAATTTTTCTTTGACATTATGCAAACTCCCAGGATTTGTTTGAGTCAGACTTGCAAAGACCACTTAAGTACTGTGCTAAAGTACATAGCATTGTCTAAATACATCCTATCAGCACCTAAACAAAAAGAGCACGTTTTTTAAGAGCTCACTGATGGGGAGTCATGCGCCTCTACTCCATGCATATTTATACACACTCATTCACCAGCATCACTTACTTTGCCTCTGCGAGTACTTTGCAACCTCTAAGAAAGGTCAGCTGAGGGAAATGAAGGAAGCACTAAATAAATTAATGATAGGCCCAAGGGAACAAATTCAGGGAGAAATAAGGGAGGATAAATCTAAGTGTAGAAAAGTGGAACAGCTGTGGACCAGAGGCTCCCACTTCCATACCCTCTGTCACTCGGCACACCAATAATTTACCCTTCCCGTTTCAGAAAGCACGTACAGCAGAGCTTGGAAGATAGCTCTGCTGTCAATACAAATCACCCCACTCCATTTTAATAGCAAGAAAATGCACAGTTTTGGTTCCTAACGAGGGCTGAGTTTTGACAGGTGAAGAGGTGGGAAGGAAACGAATTGTTCCTCTCTTCCTCTGAGGGAACGGTGCAGGTCACCGGCATCGTGAGCAACAGGCAGGCCTGGGCAAAGCACTGGGCAAACACAGGGTCTGCAAGTTCCCAGAGATGAGCTGAAATACACGCTCATACGGGCATTAGGATCTGCTTGCTCCGCAACATAAAAGTGTCTTTTCAAGCCATCTGCGCAGGCAGCTCATGCAAACTGTGCTCAACCTTGGGACAGTCTAGGACACTAATGGCACTTCAATCAACAGGTTTCCTAAGCTGCCAAAATCCATGATCCGGTTCAGTCATGTGCCTGTGCACTAAATACACCTGCACACTCTCAGAGCTCAGCACCCTTTTGCAAGAATTGCTTTTTTCCTTGCTGCTCAGCCCCACTCCAGGTTGTGATGTTCCAGGGGGCGGTACCAATGCATGACCCCCAGCCAGTCCTATGGAGGAAACGCAAGGGGAGGAGCTGTGTTTATTCCTGACACACACAGTAAAGCATTATTGAGTGCTACGATGAGCTGCAATTTGAGCAAGAAAAGTAAGCAACAAGGATGCTGAAAGAGAAGGACTATCTGAGCATGCTGCGCGGAAGGAAAGCAGTCTTGCCATGGAGTAAAGCATCACCAGAGTGAGCCATGGAGCAGACCTCTGGAAGGCTTCATCTCAGACCTCCCAGAGGTGGGGAGCAGAAGATCGGCAGTCCCAGACTGTGGTGAAGGCGCAGTGCTGCAGCAAGTGCCCCAGGGCATGGCAGGTGCCGGAGCCAGCATGGGGGGGAAGATGGCCAATTTTCCAAGCAAGGCTTGGCTCCAAAACAAAGGTTGAAAACTCTGGCTTAGAGGCCACTCTCTTCAGGCACTAAAAGGCAGGTGGCAAACTAACCCGCTACCTGTCATGCCTCTTCCTTGCTCCTCCATCAGCTGCTTCTGCCATCTATGTACCATGATTGATCACCATCACGCAAGCCTGCAAACTCCCAAAAGTCCCATATTGCAGCATAAGGCATTCCTACCAACCATCCGAACCACAGCCATGGTCCTTTCACACCATCACAACCCAGGACACACACGACGTAGCTTTGTCCTTCATCATGGGATAATATAGGTCTTCCTTCCTGGCTCTCACCATGGTAAGGAGCTCACGCACACACAGTTAGCACCATCTCAGCCAGCATAGAAGCACCACCAGCAGCAATAACACAACCCTACATACAGGCCTAGTGGCTCGGGAGGATCTGCAGCTTTAATTTGTTTTAAATATAATATCTTTCCTTTTTAACCACACATCTGAGTTGCACGGAGATGCACTTGACTGATGTTGTGAACCACTAATAAAATTTAAAAAAATAAGTCTCCTCAAACTGTTCATTGCTGCTCAAACTGTTCACTGCCCTCTGTCCATTGCAACATCTCCTTTTTTTCCCCAAAATACAAGCTTTTGCTGGTGCATTGCAGCAGGATGGATACCAGTGAGCACACAGTGCAATTACCTAAAATCAGGGAGTTTGTCCTCAAAACCACTGCACTCACCTCTAGTGCCACACATGCTAATCCCTGATGGGCTGCAGGTTGGAAGAACATCAGGCACCTGTTTGCGTGGTGCAAACAGCCTGCACTCAAGGGAGAGGAGTCCTCTGGCGTGGCGGGCAAACCCTGGCGTCTTACACAAGTAAAGGGGTTTCCGTGTGAGAAAGTCCTCAGAGCCAGATAATGCAGCCAAGAAGGAGGTGGTGAATGGCTGCCCCGGGACTCATATCAGCACATTTTGGCACGCGAGCATATTGGGCTGGAGGATCCCTCAAACTGGCGGAGACATCTGTGTTTCTTATTGACTGCCCCCAGGAGTGGGCTGACCAAAAATTGGGAGTTGAATGAAATTTTAAATATAATTTTTACAGTGCTTTTAATTTCTCATAAAGCAGCAGTTAAAAGACTTTAGAGATTATGGAACTGCTTATTTTATGATCTAAGTATTGTAAAAACAATCTGCCTCAACCACTGCTGGAACCAGTTACGTAGATGGGAAACACTTTTGTAGCAGCAAGAGCAGCCCCTTTTCTTTTTGTTTTATTCGGTTGTTATCTCCAAATCTGGGTTGTTACATTTGATTCCCACTAACTCTGAGGTACAGGTGATACGGAAAAAAAAAATATATCAGCACCAGGAGGTCCAAAAGAGAGCAGAACAGGGAACTGTGTTACAAGGCACATAGCAACTACAAAAAGCACATTGCATGTGCTGTTAAATCTTGGGTTACAGACATATTCTGGAAGACAGCAAAACCATTTAAAAAAGCAAATGCCTATTCTGAAAAAAACATCACCTCCTCTATTTACAGGTTGACAGAAATATTTGTGTTAGGTATTTATTTTTCCTCACCAGAGGTGGTTGGTTTTTTTCTGTTTTCAAGTTGGCTCATTGGGCTGGAGCCAGAACTCACTCCTAAATTGAGACATAATTAGACGTGTCCTACTGTGTCTTTCTGGGCAATTCATTTAACCTCTATGCCTTATTTCACTTCAGGTTTAAATAAAGAGGTGAGAGAATCTCTCTTGACTGCATTAAAAAAGAGCTACGTAAAGCCAAGCAATAAGAACAAGAGTTAAAACTAATACCCGGCCAGCAACAGACATTTTAAAAATTACTTTTGCCCTTCCCTGGATGTCAGCCGTGCCATCCATGCACACACATCGCTGTAAAACTGCACCAAAAGACTTTCAAACCTCTAACACACATCTTGGGAAACAGTTTTTTTGCCGTGAAAAAAAAGAGGACATCCACCTCAACAAGCAGGACCAGTGCCTCACATTTCCTTGAGGGTTTTTTTTCCAGCCAGAGGCTCCAGCACTGCACTTTCACCAAGGGTGTAGTGCCACAGGAAAATAACTTGCATTTTTCCCAGGTTTCTCACATCACGAGTCTAATAGGATTTTTACAGCTTTGCAGCTCCACTCTTTCTTGCCTCTCGCACCAAAAAATGCTGCTGACATATACGGGACTATTCATAAAACCAAGACATGCAAGATTTGGCACTTAATGTTTACTTAATTTACTATTTCTCTGCAGTCCTCTGAAAGCTTTCTTTTTGAAGGTGATAAAATTAATAAACTGCATATTTAGTGCTTTGGACATGCAAAATAAGCACGTTTCTAGGGAAGGGGCATTTATAGTGCAGATAAAGGGTCCCATCCCAACCTCATGCTTCTCTGGAGCACCATCTGGGCTTCATGTGCCTGGCATCAAACCTTAGCCTGATGCAATAGGTCATGCAGCCATTCCTTTTTTATGCTAATGGGACAGCAAATTATTTATAAATCAGGAAATATTTTATGAACCCACAAGTCTGGAGAATTCATTTACTGGTGTCTTTTTTGAAGCCTAGGCCATCATCTTTTTCACCTCCTCAACTGTTATCTATTGTGTATATAAACACATTTTCTTGTAATATGCATTATATCTACTCCAATATAGAGCAAATTACCTTCACCACCTTCAAACCATGCTTAATATACAACTAAGCCCTTTCATTAATTTGCCTCACCACTCTCTTACCAGCTTATATCTTTGGCATTCACAAGAGACTTAAACAAAAGCCTAATAAACTCCAGGTCTGAAACTCCGAAGCCCTGTTCCCACATCACAGAACTCACTGGAAGTGCTCCAAACAGCTATAAAATCCTGTTTTAATATGATAAGTACATGATAAAGCTGCTAAACTAGGTAAGGCTTGGGGGTCTGGGGAGAGAAAGAGGGCTGGAGGCAGGAACATAAAGTCAAATATGCAACTGGTATAGTAAGGATTCTGAGATTTGCACCTGCGCTTTCAGGTAAAAGACCAAAAAAACACAAAAAAACCAAACAAAACCCTTGCAAATTGAAACATATTTTCTGACTATGCCAGTTCACTGTCGGAATTGTTTTTACCTAGAATTAAAATCTTGATGCATTGCTTCTCAAAAATAGAACTAAAATTATCCCCGGTGTCAGCAAAGCCACCAAACAAACCCACAGGGACAAGGGAACGCATTTTTACTGCCGAAAAAGAAGAAAAAGACTTTGTCTAGGTTTACCATTCTGGGGGTTGACAGTGATGGATAGGAAGGTTACAGCACCAGCATCCGTCTCCATTCCCCTGCCTGCAACAGCATCTCAGGCTGGGGCTGGGGGTAGTGGGTCGCCTGCCCCGCTGCTCAGGCTGGCGTCACCTGCTGTTGAATGTCTGAGTGCTCCTGGTTTTGCGTCACAAAACAACTGGAATTTAAGGGATAGTGCTTTTAAACCCGATATTAAGTATCATTCATTTTACTTAGCATTGGGGGCTTTTAAGGAAGAGATGCTGCTTAGTGACCCACGTTACTGATGGGATGGAAAACTGCAGGGTTATGAGTCTGTTTGCAGGCAAAAGAAAATGAAGGAAACCATTACTAATGACAAATCCTTCCTATTATTCTCAGCAACATTGCCTGTCCCTCTGTGGACACTGACTGGGAACATTGCTGCTACCAGTGCAGCCCTGACACACTGATGGGACACAAATTAGCAGACTTTAAGGCTGAAGACTTTTCTGAAAGAAAAATAAAGTATTGCTTGCATTATGACATACGATATAGCTGCAAATTTTGGATATGATTCATTAAGCAGGGATCCTTCTCCCAGGCTACTCAGCTGAGAGTGCTGGGAGTTAGCAAAAGGACATTAAAAAGTTAAAAAATACCCCCCTGGAAACACCAAAAATCTTAGTGGGTGGTCTTTCTCAGAAATAAATGTAATCTCACTATTGATGGGGGCAGCTGAACTGTAACACCATCAGTAAAATGTTTTATAAAGGTTGAAAGAATATCTTTTGATAGTGTAAGTGCCAGATGAGGTTGAAACCAACACAACTGATTTCATTGAGTTACCAGAGACAGGAAAAGCAAACTCACAGATATTCAGACTCTGATACCATTCGCACTGAGGCCAGGGACTATTTTACTGCAGCTTTAATGGCAGCCCCATCAGGCCAAACTGCATTTCAGAAGACTCTGGAGTAAATAGATTTATTGTGTTCTAAATAAGTCACATCCCAATCTCGTCATCAACCAAGAAAACCAAAAATGCGGGTATTTGGGGAAAAAAAACAACTTCCCCAAAATATTTCATCCTTTATGGAATTAAAAGATTTCCTGAGCTCTTTATCAACCCTATCAAGCTCTGTATTTTCCACAGGCATGTTCACTAATCCATCCAATATTAATCCCAATAATAAATCCATCCCATCAAAAGGAAGACCTGTTCCTGTACAGAAGTGTGTTCACCCTGTTTTAGCTTGAATTACAAAAATAGGAAGAAAAAAAAAAAGCATTTTGTCAGTTTGTGCTATATTTTCCTAACCCTTCTGTTGAGCACAATAACAAGCAACTTGAGGGAAGCCTTAGGATTTCATACCCAATCCAGGTGTAAACTGGATGAAGCAAAATGAGCAGGGTTGAGAGCAAAGCCATGGTGCTAGCACCGCAATTCTCCACACACACCTCTGGAAAGATGTAGTTATTTTGTCGCAAGACATCTCTTTTCCATAACAGTAGCTTTACAAAAAGAGTTCGCTTTGACAAAAAATCCCCTGCAGCAGATAGAGAAGACAAACAGCTGAGGTCAGGAGAGGACCAGAACTTCTTAAGAACATAAGCCAGTTATTGTTTTCAGAAACAGTCGTAAGTAAACTGATTTTTGTTAGCCCTCCTCGTGTTTTACCAACTCTAATCCCTCCTATTTTTAAAATACTCCATCTCAAAAAGCAAGGATGGTCTGGAAAGCATCAAGGTAGCACTAAAGGGAAAAAAGAACAGTAAAGCTTTGATCTCTTAGAATTTGCTGGGCTTCTTCTGTCCTGAAGATATTGCCAAGTGTCATCGTGGTCAGCCCCAGCGAGCTCTGCAGGCATTCACCATCCTGAAATACTTGGCACCACTAAGAGCCCTGGCTTGGATCCTGACGTACAAACTGGCAAAGCAAGACATGGAAAACAAGATGATTTTGCATCTTACGTTCACACTCCTCCACGTCCAGGTTGAACTGCTGCAAGGCGCCCAGTGTCAGCTGCCGCACTTCGGCTTCCAGCAGCAGCTGCATCAGTGAGGTGGAGAGGTGTTTGCATGCCGACATGCAAGCTGTCTGTGCCACCTTCCCCTGCAAGAGAAAAGGGAGATTTATTAAGGCCATCAAGTGCAAAATTGAAAGAGGAATTCCTTTAGACCAGGAAGGACCTGCCAGTCCAGCTTCTTTAACGTATCCCATCTGCTATAGGACATTTAGGTAGTGCTCAATCTCACAATCACTGCCTTTAAAGAGATTAAGACCTTGTCAGGTGCAGAGTGGCTGGGAGCAGCTCAAAACCAGGAGAACCTTGGGGTGTTTAAAGCTCTAAGCATTGCTCATTTTCACATCCTCATGTGGGCAAGACAACATACCATATTTTATTTAACATCGTACATAGATTGCCTGAAGTAACCTTGTTGATAGGTCAAAACAGTGCTGATGAAAATTCAAAACTCCAGGCTACAACTAAACCAGCATCCATATATACATTCCAAGACAGAAATTTCAAAATCCCTTTCCAACAGTAGAGGCTCATAGTTCAAGGTTTAGCTTTGGCTATCCGGAAGCAGAGAGGATGGGGGCGACACCATTGTGACAACGGTGTTTCCAGCACATTGATGCTCTTCAGTCCACTTCCAGCACTGTGCAGCACCTTCCAGATGCCAATGGGGAAGGAAAGGAAAATGTCAAGGCAAGGAGGCGGCTGAAGAAGTCAGTTGTGTTTACACAGACAGGATTGCTTCCCAGGGCTGGGTGGTGGGGAATGACCGCAAGCACCCAGCCGCATCCTGCACCTGCTTGTACCATGGGGAACACGGTTATCAACGCTTGTCTTCTTCCAAGCCATCCCTAATCCGTGGAAATTAAACAGGGGGTCTACAGGGAGGGGGGGCCAGTCGAGGCTGCCATGCAGAGAGAAACTACTTAAATCCCTTGAAATGCTCATGTCTATGAACAAAGCATGACCAGTTATGAGTTTCAGCTATTAAGTAAATAGTGAATGCTGTCAGTAAACATTTATTTTCTCAGTGCTAAGCAGTTACATGTCACATTTGAGGAACAACGGAGATCTCAAGCTATAAATCACATCAACAGTTCATAGCAAGAGGAGTTATCCATGATAAGCCTTACATTTTCCGCTCAAGAAAGCTGCAAGGCAGGAGAAGAGTAATCATGACAGACGATTTAATTAGCATGCTTCCATTTTTAAACTGTTGAATTTGAAACAGCGAATTGTCAATTTATGGACAAAGCCCCTGCATTGACAGAATTGAGCTACCCAGTAGGAAGCCCAGGATATCTCTGAAGTGTTAAGGAAAGGGATGATGGTGAGGGTAGGGATGGCGGCCATGGAACAGGAGAAGCAGCCTCAGCTGAAAGGGATACAAGTGCTCAGAAACCTCCATCTCCTAAGAAAGGCCATAAGCAGGACACTGAACTCAAGCTCCCATGCCCTGATCTAGATAAAGCATCAGCTACCAGGAAAGTCACCATCAGAACAGAGGGAAGCTGATGAGCACAGACGTGAAAAACTGAGATCCCCCATAAGGACGTACAGATTCTTGATCCTCTTGAGATGCCACAAGGGGACAGAGGAGAAGACCTTTCTGAGAGCAACACAGACGTCTCCACCCTGGCATTGGCTGGCCTATCCCACAGAAGAACAATGCTCTGCCTTGTAAGAGAAGGAGGAAGCAGGGAGCCCTCTCTCCATTTAGCCAAGTCCTTCAGAAAATCCAATTTGATGGACCAGAAGCATAAAAGGAAAACCAAAGCACCCCTAAGGCGATTACACAAACTCAGACCATCTCATACACACAATACTTACAAAGCTAAGGTTTCCTTTAAATAACTTATTTTGCATCACAGCAGCACGTCTCACAGGTTACAGGTGCCATGCTCGCAGTGAATCAAGCATTATTTAGGGGCACTGAACATGTGGGAGCATTTTTTTTCAACCTATTCAAATTTTTCCCTCATTGCCAAATGCTCAAAAGATTTCTGCCATTCCTCAAGTATTGCTGTGTACCACCCAAAATTTGTGGCAGATAAGATTTGCACGTGTCTGCAACACATATTAAACTCAAAAAAACGGGGAAATCCTTTGGCACAAGAGCACAGACCCGCACAAACCCACTGGCTGCACAGAACCTACTGCGCAGAACAATCCTGATGTCTGCACGTGTAATGCCATGATAATATTTCTGGATAATGGTGCTACCATAAAAACAGCTTCAGCAGGAGATTATGTTTTCAAATGCACACAAAAGACTTTAACACGCTTTCTTGCAAACAAGGAGTGGCTTAGGACATCTTGCAGATTTTTACAAGCACTTTACAAATTGTATTTAAACTAGGATTAAAGTGAATGTTTATGCGGTGTTTCAAGCTAAGTATTACAAGTTTCATTCCTGTGGCATGGAGATATGCAAACATTTGATGCATGTGCTGGGAAGTGTTCTTACCAGCTCTGCAAAGTTGTTTTGGATCTTCAGGCCATATTCATCTTCAGCAGCAGGAGAAAAAAAATAATTTTTTATTTTTAAAAAAAGAGCAGACTCATGCGTTACAGGACAGGGTACTTCGTTCTCCACTGTTCACTGCCATTCCCAGGCTCCAGGAGTGTTCATTACTCACCTCCAAACAAACACCTTCACTAAAATTAAGATGAAGAATGGCAACCATAAAGTTTAGTGGAGCCCTGTGTTGTGTTTTTTTTTTTTTGCTTTTCATCATTTACTTGTGCCTCTCTGACACATTTGGTTATTTAAAATACCGCTCGTGCCATTTCCTCATCCCTGACGGCGGTGGGAAGTGCGCCACTACCCAACTGTGATTTTTCTTCATTACTTCCAACAGACACAGAGGTTTTTTTATGACCGAGTAGTTTTGATATATTATTGAGCAGAAGACCCAGATGGAAGCAGAAGATGAGAAAGCAATGCTCTGCAGCCATGCCTTGGGACCTCCCAGCCATGCTGGGCATGGAAGACGGGGCTCCTTACCCTTCTTGGAAGAACATGAGAAAATTCCAACGAGTAGCTCATGCTTGCACATCAGCAGGAGTTTGCATAGAGGGTTGCAACCCTTGGAGAAGCCTTGGAGACACTGAACCCCAGGTGAAGGCGAAAGGAAAAGCCCCAGGAAAGTCTTCTGCCCCATTGACAAAAATTTAAGAGGCACAACCTTCTTGCATGCCAAGCGAGGGTCAGATCAGCATATGTGAAGGTACCTAAAGGGTTACCTACACCTGAAACAGCCGCAACAAACACGCCTGCCCTGGTGCACACATTCCTTCAGCCAGCCAGACTTGCCCAAATAAAGACTGAATGACAACGACACCAGGAGGGCGTGAAGAAGAGCAAATAATTGAGATGAAATGTCAAGTTAATAAGTCAATGTAAAAACGCAATGAAGACGGGATGGAAAAAGGAATTTAATCATCAGGGCTTGACAGCACGACTCTGCTTAGTCTTCGCTGTGAAAGCAGCGTGTAAGTGGTACTTTAGGACATTCTTCGCAGGTATTTTCTACTGTGGCTCATTGCAGAAATGGTAAAGGGGATCCAACCGACAAGCCCAGAAGCAGCTTCTGTCTCAGTCTTGAGACTCCCTTTTTCATACAGGATTTGGCCAGGACTAAAACTTTTTTCAGGTGCAAATGTGCACTGCATCTTTGAAAACTCTGAAGCTGAGTCTTATCATACTAGCTGAGAACCCAACCTTTTATTTCCATTATTCTTATAGTTTAAATACCTAAAAAACATTCTGCTTTTAAAAAGACTCAGCCTTTCATCTTAGATTTCAGAATATACAGTGGCCTGACATTTAGATCCAACATTACTGGATGAAAGACAGAGTATATATCGGTATTTTTTTCCACCTTTTAAGCATTAATCTATTTTTCCTTATATTTACTATTAGAGGGCTTGGAGATGTCACAGGGGTTTAAATCATTGTGCTAAACGTCTGGCTAGAGAAAAGAAGGTGCCACCAGGGATGACCAGCATCTCAGACCCTGGGCACAAAGATTTAAAACCCTTCCAGAATTTATGTTTTTACTTTTACAAATAAGACTGAACCTAGCCTTATAAATAAGACTGAACCTAATCCTTTTCTGCCTCACCCCTACACTCGGCACAACAGATACCCACTTACAGCCACTCCTTATAAGATCAGCAAAGACTTACAAACATCAATTTTAGACTATTTCCCCAGAAATACAGTGCAGTATCTGCTTGATAAGCAGCTGTTGTTGACAGGAGAAAAACCAGCGCCAGGACACTGATATATCACTACTAATAAGCTGCTGCTGCAAGTGAAGAAGGCTGTATTCACGCCTGGGATGGTTTGAGCTGCATGCTGGCGGACATCAAGTACATCCACTTAATACAATGTACTCATCTTGGTTCTTTGGCATTTATTTACCATTGAGGTCAACTTTATAGTGCTATTTTTTCCCCCTTGGTTCATTTTTCAGCTTTCCCACAGTGCTGGGTGGAAGAGTCCCTGCTCGCCCTGGGGTGCCTGCCTGGCACACCAACACGCGGAGCTGAGCCCATGATGGACGGGTTTTCCACCAGCCTCACCTCCCTCCCAAAATCATTAACTGCACCACCCACAGCAACGGTGTCAGGACATGTGCCTTGGCGTGGAGATTGAGCTGGATGCCTCTGAGATGTCATCCCTAGACATCACTGCTCCTAGAAAACCCCACGGTTCAGAGGAGCTGCTACGCTCAGCCGGGATGGCTCAAGACCTTGTGCTAATTACCCTGATGACTTTTGCGAGTGCGTGGCGGAACCAGTGGCACACCCAAAGGCTCTCCCCTTGCCAGCACCCCAAAAAATCACAGGGTTATATCCTGATTCTGCTCCCCGTCACAGCTCCAAACCAGCTCAGTCCGTGCCTGTATTTCAGAAATGCTTCACCTGTCTGAACAGTGCGGTCCTTCAAGCTCAGGAACAATTTATCTAAAATGCAGGATGAGATTTGGAGAGGAAGGCAAAGGAGGAACGCAACCATGACCTGAGCTGTCTGCAGAGAAGGGAGAAAACAAACACTTTAAGTCACCATTAGCTTATTTACCAACTTGACAGAAAAACTAAGAGTTTGAAATCTCATGAAGTAATTCCAGGAAAACTTCTATAGTATAACTCATTTATTCAAGACCTTTGCAAATCTCATTAAAAGTGAACTGGATTTGCATCAGGGAGAATGAGGGTCATGCGTGAAACTGACAGAGCTCAACAGCCAAGACATCCAAGTGCCTGGCCACCCTCGCCAAGCTTGGTTCGATGTTCAGTGAAATTAAGCAATTCTGAGTGTATTATCAGAGCAAAAGCCGTGGGTTTTTCTTTTGAGGCTCAGTTTGTAACTATATTTCTGGCAATGAAGTGCTCTGTCCATGGCCTTTGATGCAACATCTTTGCAGCTGGAGTTTCCATGACATCTCTCAAGGTGACGCTGCTCTCCCTGTCCCACCAAGGCTTCCTCTGGGCACAACAGGCAGGACATCTAGAGAGGTTCCTTGTGGCTATGCCAACCAGTGAAAGGGCAGAGCCAAACCTCTGAAGCTGTCCCAAAGACACAACCATGGAGCATCTACTGGAGCATAACTCCATGAGTTACTTCCCATGGACCCCACCAAGTCAATCGCAGTTCAGGAGATCAGCCATGAAATCATCGTTTTTCATCTGTATTTCATCCTTGGGCAGCAGATTGAAGCCTCCAGGTTCCCAGGAGGACAGGCAGCCACTGCAGGGAAGGTCAGCATGGAGGCTATGGAGCCAGCACTCCTCACGGTAGCACATTTGTTTGAAAATAGCAAATATGTTAACAATTAGGGAAAGGAAACGCTGAAAGGCTGCCTTGTTAATTAAGGAACTTGCTATCAAAGGACTCATTAAAAGCTACTGAAACGGAATGGTTGTTAAAATAAATACCCATTAATCTTAACATGCAATCAGGAATATGCTGCCATTACCCACCTCGCAGCGGGGGGGAGAGGGGGCTGCTCAGAACACATCTACTGCTGCCAGAGCCATGGTGGTAGATGAGCTGACAAGGGCCACTGACCAGAGGGTCCCAGAAGAGACCCGAGCAGGTTGTCCCCGGGCCCCATCCGGGCCCACCCTACAAGAAGCACCTCTGGCTTCATTGAGGAGGAATCTGCCAGTGCCTCCTGCTTTTTTTAATTGGCCAAAATTAGGCACAATATGGTCACTGAAAGGCAAACAGAAGTCCTATTGTAGCACCAAGAATGCTTCCACCAACTCATCAAAGAATTAATGCAGCATTTCCATGAAAAACAAAGCTTGACAGGTTTCAAATGGTCTCAGAGTTTCCAATTTTTATTATCTTTATTTTTTTGCTACGAAGAGAATTTCTTTTTAATCTGCAACAAGCATTGGGATTTATGTGATTAAATATATTTAGATGTGCAAATCCATGAACTTCATACAACAGAAAAGCGGGCCAAAACATTGGAATTCCTCAATATTAAATGTCCACTTTTCTATAAGCACCACAAGTTGTCTCAATAATTTAAACACTGAATTTGCTGACTTTTCCAATTCATAATGCAATATTGGTGGAACATTTTGCAGAAGATGGAAACACGATGCTGTAACAACAAGCAATTTTTCAGCAACAAAACACCAAGAATTATCCCACTGGATACTTTCTGTGCAGGCATGGATGAAGACTTCAGACCCTGCAGATCCCCATGCATGATCTCCTCCTGCCCCAGATGCTTCTGGACTGTCCTTCCTGCCATCAGCACTGGAGCCCCAAATCTCACTAAACCACAAGCAGAATCAGTAAATCAGCTCTGCTAACTCTTAAGAGGAAAATTTACTGGCTTGCCCTGATTTGCCAGGTTCTTAACACCACCCTGATGCATTTTTTAATTGCCTTTTCTTAAAATAAAAAAAAAAAAAAAAAAACTTTTTTTTCGGTCATGGAAGTTG
>VZSF01005016.1:79659-146762 GCA_013398295.1 Chionis minor
TTTTAAATTCCTTTTATTAAAAAAAAAAAAAAAAAAAAAAAAATTGTTCTGCAGTCATTGAAGATGGCATAAAACCCAAAACCATTACTCAGATACATTAACACTTCCCAAACAATGAAAACAAATGTACAAGGAGTACTTTGCTCGTTTTAAGAGATTTACTTAAAAAACAAAACAAACCTCTTATTAATTGCCAGAAATCCATTTTCAATTTTGACAAAGTGAGTTTTGTTGGGGTTTTTTGTTGGGTTTTTTTTTGTTGGGTTTGGGGTAGGATTTTTTATTTGGTTTTCGTTTGTTTTGGCTGTTTTTTAAATTATTTTTTAAAAAGTTGTGCATCTGCACCCAACATCTTGCAAATAAAGGTAAGTGTATTCAGGTCAAAGAGGTCCAGGAGCAACAAGTGCGAGCTTCAAGCAAAACAGACGGTAAAAAAGAGGCATCCCCCTCTGCGCTGGCCAAGCTGCAGGCTGGCACAGCAATGCCCACCCTGAGCAGAGTGGTCTCCAAAGATGCTCCCTCTGAGGGCAGGAGCTCAGGCAGCATCAATGATCAGCCTGGCTGTACCAGTCTCTTTGGGTGCATCTCTGATGGTGCAGAGAGGCAACGGCACAGGGACTGTGGTCCAAAACCAAAGCTTTTACCTACAGGCCCGCAGGACAGTATCACATGGACTCAGTGCAGGGACAAGAGGCAGGGAAGCTTCCTAAAATGTCCCTTTTATAGTGGCCTAAGAGCACTGAAGACTTTGATGGAAAGGTAGAGAAAACATCTGCCCCAGTGTTTAAAAGTGCGAAAATGCTGATCTGGAGAAGTATGGGATACCACAGCTAAACCAAGCCCGGATTAAGGCACAACAAGGGAAGCAACCATATGGAGTTAAAACACAACAGCATGAACGTCAAATCACTAGTAACAATACAGACTAACAAAAAGAAAATTACTTTTCTAAGAAGTTTTATGCTTAATATAAAAGGAGAATCAATGCAGTGTCTTTCTCCAGGAGGCAATTAGACTCGTTAAGTGCTATACGGTCAGACAATGCCACACACCCCAGAAAATCAAATCCATCCCTAAAAGCTTCAGATTAGGTATCAAGGGAGCAACTCTTAATTAATTAGTTCTATTTATTTGGCTTTGCAGAACTCTTATTAAGAAGAAGAAATCACTTTTTCCTACCAAAATTGTTTGCATTATGGAAAGATGATGTGAGCAGACCAGTTCCTGGATTTTAGCAGGGAACAACATGCTGTGGGCTGAGCCCACGTGTCACTTTGCGCTTGACATGAACCGTGAGGGACAGAAGAGGTGATGGATGTGCAAACATTAACAGTTGCTTATTGTTTTCAGCCACTGTCAAGCTCCATATCTGATCTCTGGCTCCGTGAAGTTATCCCAGGAGCTAAGCACTGAAGACAGCGTGTTGACTTACGGACTTGCAAAAAGGTGACTGCCACCAAGCTACAAGTTGATGTTCATGTGATTTTGAAATTTGCCAAAGAAAAGAAGAAGAAACCTTCCAGCCAATACGAGGACGTTGGTGATGAGCAACACTTGTATGCCAGTCTCCTGAGCACAGAGCAATGCCTCCTGGGGAGAAGGATGCTCCCCAGCCTTGAACCCGCGTCAGGTCTTCATGGTACTTGGCAGTTACAAAGTTAGAGGTTTCCTAATGCCCAGACTTATGAAAGGAGAAGCAAGGACTGCACATGTTTGAGAAAGGCATTTCAGATTCAATGCACAGCTGGGACTCACTGGAATGATCAATGGTATCACCTTCATGTCAATAGTCTCCCATCCCACAGCTCCAAAATCCTTTCTGCTACTCGCAGTGAATGGGACAGGAATCTGTGTCCTGATTTACTAGGAATAAGAATGGCCTCTTTCTCCCCAGGATCTGCCATACCAGCACTGATGAACAATAGTTTCTGGTTTAGGAGGAGGACTGATGGTCCACCTCAGGACGAGCTGCATGCATTGCTCCCCTTCCCTCTATACCAGATTACTTGGGCTGGGATCAGGGCAGGTTGTAGTTACCTATAGAAGAAGCTTCATTGACATTAACCAATTATCAGATTTAAACAGATTGTCACCACCGAGGTACTGCTATTGAAACTGGGATTTTGGTCTTTTCATGACTTCAACCATCCCTATCATGCAATAGCTTGGTTCGAGAGACAGCCTTCCACCACTGAAATATCTCAAATTCATCATAGTAAACCTACGAAGAGCAACACCTTAAAGCAGAGCCAACTAATACTATTTTGAGTGAAATCTTGTCTTGTGCAAAGACCCACTCACCTGGAAAGCTGATGGTATCTGAAAAGCAAAAAGAGCAGTTGCTCCAACCAACCTGGAAGGCCAACATCCTCTGACTGAAGCAGGATTGCTTTCAATCACATGTGAAAGCTGACCGCAAGCCCATGTGTAAGTGTTGTCTTCCAGAGGTATTTAAAAAAATTGAAGGGGTGTCATTTTCAGAAGTAAACATTTACCACTTATGTTCTATTTTGAGCATGAAAGGGGAAAACAGGCTGTCACAGATAGGGCAGCTTAGAGGCAACCAGATAAATAAAAAAGAAAAGCGGGGATGGGGAGGACCAAATACAGCAATTACCCTCACCACACAAAAAATAAACCAGGCAGTTACGCCAACCACTGCAGCCTGATACAAAACCCTTCACATTCCACTAAAAGAGGAAAAACCATAGAAGTCTGGCTGTGTCAAAGATGCCCAAGGTCAACAGCTGGACGCTATTTTGGTTGAAGCTGGTGGGAGACTCAAGGCTCTCATACAGAGCAGCACAGCAGTACTCACATCGGGGCTGACAGTCACAACCAACTCCCACAGACAGATCTGAAACATTATGTTATGCTGATTTTCTTTGGTTTGTTTTTTTTTTTTCCTCCAGTTTGGGGTTTTGAGGTTTTTTTTGGTCTTTAACCAAATGACAATATGTCAAGAAACCAGCTCCATGGCAAGGTTTTTCCTACATAGGCATCAAGGGACCTTGGCACCACAAATTGCAGCTGCTTGCTTACAATCACAAGCAAATTCACCCAACAGCAAAAGCACAACTCAAGGATTTTGGAACCACATATAATTGTGGGATCCAGGATATATGAGGATCCAGTATAAGTGCATGTACAGGAACACAAGATTTTTCCCCTCACTTTGCACTGTCAGAGTCAAGAAGTGACACCCACTTTATTTTATTTTTTTTAATAGGAAAATAAATAAATAGAAGGAAGGGCAGGGGGCGGCAAAGGGAAGTACCTCGGGACGCAGCTGTTGCAACTGAGCACAAGGCAGTTTCTTTGAAGCCTTACGGAGGCACACACAAACACACAACCTGGCAAAGGTCTTTTTGTGAACGCTGAGTAGTTTGCAGCAAAGCATAAGCTGCAAAGCTGCTTTTCCTTTTTGCATATGCACATATGCAAAAAATGCCTAGGAACTAGAGGGTTCCAAGATCTGCATCTTTTTCCTTGCACACCATCCAAATGCATGGCAGGATATTTCTAATTAACTGCTTTTTTATAGTCTATACATGGAAACAGTTCTCTGCAGAGCCTGGCTCATCTGAAATGAGCAGCGCCTGCGTTGGAGCATCCAGCTGCTGTCTGGTCTCCTAAGACACTTCAGAGATCTGTGCAAGGACCTTCTCACTGGAAATGGGTAGGAAAGCACTCCTGCCAGTCTGGGTTAGGTGTATGACAGCATTATGCTTTGAGAAACACTTTATCCTTGTTAGCCACTTGATTTAACTGCAGATGCTGTCATTAATCATGTAACCGTCTGATCGTGACTCTCCCACCAGGCTGGAGGTTCAGCCTGTGCCATCAAATCCCCATTGCGAATCTGATGCCTTCTGCTTTCTTTACGTGGCTCTTTTTTAAACAATAAAAGATAAAAAACTCCCATCTACCTGCTCTTTAAATGCTCCACGCTGTTATGAGCTGCACTGCAAATGCCTGCGCTGAGGAACGGCATCACAAGACAGGGAGGTGCAGGGACCAGCAGGGAAGCAGCTACCAAAACCCATGCAAAACCCTAAATACATGGACAGAGCATGTCACAACAGCTCAAACCACTTCTTCCCCCAGAGGATATCTCCACAGCATGGCTCAACACTCCTGCCCAGCAGGCAGGAGGGAACCCTAAAATGAATTGCACGAACCTGGGGCACTTGACTTTCCACAGTGGCAGTCCAGCAGCCTCCCCTTAGCACTAAATTATTATTTTTTGACATTTGAATTCATTTCAGAGCAAACACTGCAAGCAAACACGAGCAGCAGACCAAGAAACAACAGTGACATAGATTCACAGCAACCCCAGGGAGAGGATGGTGACCTGTGGACCTGCTGGCTGGGCTGGGAAAAGGCACGGGCTTGATGCTCCACAATTTTCTCCTCTTCCCATGCTTGCCGCTTGGGTCTCCACAAAGATCATTCACCTCTGAAAAAGACACCAAAACCCTACAACAAGAGGTGTCAGGGGAAAAATGTAGGGCTCCAAAGCAGAAGCATCTCAGCCTGTAAAGGAATTAAACGCATAAATAACCTGCAGTTAATAAGTCTCTATATACATGCAAGAAGTATCAAGTAGCCCTAATTTTTCTCAGTCCTATTTGTGCCTCCTAACATGGAGTGAGGCTCTCTCCTGGGCCCTGTGTCCATGAGCTGAGACTTTCGGAGTTATTTGACGCAAACCAGAGCTGTGGCCCGACCATGATCGGAGTGCGCGGCTCCAAAACTGGAACGAATGAGCAAAAAAAAAAAGAAAAAAGACATATTTCATCCTCCTCTTTTGTGGCTTTTATTTTGTTTTGTATTCGCTTTGGGAATAACATTCTTTCCATTGGGAAGAGACTGATTTTCCATTAAATACAAAGCAGCTGCCATTTTGGAAACAAAAAGTTGATTAAATACAGATTTTTTTTATTTTTTCCCTAACATACAAGAGCTAGAACCACACTTCTTTCTGCTGATTTATCAGGGCAAAGCATCTGCCAGTTATGGCAGCAGGAAGACCTAAAGAGAATGAACTGAATCGCTTCATCTCTGCTATGTTATTTTATAATTAAATTCGATGTTATAAATAAAAGGGGAAAGATCTCAAGGCTTGCAGCACAGCATGCTGTGCTCATCCTCATGGCAGAGCCTGCCAGCACACTGACACCAAGGGTTTCTCATCCTTTGCACACACATGGATGCTCCAGTTTCCCCGTTTACGCAGATTTCTGCTTGCCGACATGCCGAAGGAAGGGTCGGCATGTTGCTGTGACGTAAAGCTGCCCATTAGAAACGCAACTAATACATGACTTAAGACCCATATGCTGAACAGACTGGAAAAAAGGATGAGCTAAAACCAACAAAAAAACAACAAAATCCCCAAAAGCACCACCCACTCCATTTCTACTCCGTGAGCCATCAAAGCCCAATTCAGGAGCTTTTTTTTTTTTCTAAGCAGAGCTGATTACTGAGTGACAAATACATTTACAATTTTCCAAAATCTAAATCTTACATTAAATTTCCATTTTCAACATTAAGACGTTCTAGTTGAAAAACAGAAAGAAGAAAAAGATGGATGGTAAAAGCTGTAGAAATTACTGTTATCTTGTTTTTCAACTCTCCTTATTTATTGCCATTGATGAAACACAATGAAGAAATACCACAGCGATCATGAGAAATCCATAAGGATCTGTACTTCTAAATGCTTTGCTTGCTCTCTCTTGCTGTTACACCTAACCTAGGCTGCAAGATCCAGGGAGAACATATGTGAAAAGGCACCCCTATGATGGTCACAAAATGGTATGCCCTTAATTGCAGCCACTTCAACCATACCAATAGCACTCAACTGTGCTCAGGTGGCTCCAAATGATGGGCATGAGCTCCTTATGCTTCACCGTGCAACCTCAATTCAAGTGACCCCTGCACAGGGACCCCAAAGGACATTGTACTAGAAGGCTGGGCTGCCCTAGGGCAGGTGGGTCTCTTCCCCATGGGTACATCAAGCAAGACAGTTGGGGCTTTGGAAGCAGATGTGGTGTTCATTCATGTTCCTTTGCACACTCATGGCTTACGAGAAGCCTTACAAGATATCAGGTTGCCAGTTGATGAAATAAGAGGAAGGCATATAATTGCAAAGTCTTGCTTTGCCTAAATTTGAGCCTATAGCGGGGGGAAAACCTCTGTACTTTAACTTTGGTTAGGGTTTTTGGAACCCTCCTAAACCATGTTTTGGAACATGCTGGGGTTCTGGTGCAGGAGGCGGCAGGCATGTTTGGATTCCTTCTGCTGAGGATGGATTTTTGGCTGCCGAATTCCCTGTACTGCACCATCTGATTCTCAGTGTACATACGTGCATGCAAAACTAAGCATAAAATAGCTTTATAAGCCTAAGTTTGTAAAATAAAAATCAAAGCCAAACATGCCAAGGTGACTACACAAAGGGAAGCAATACCTAGGGAAGCGTGCACACCCTGGTTTAAAGGATTTATGGGACTGGGCATTTTAGCCTCAATTAATTTTCAAAGTGCTGAAAGCACACAAGAAACCATGTAATTACAAGATAACTTGGCTTACCCAGATTCAAGTTAACTAGCACTCTTGGGTTAATCAGAGGTCAACCTTCTCCCCAGCCAACAAAGCTAAAGCCAACGTATTTGAATGCTTTGCTCCTTGCTTTAAAGCAACCATTAGTTCTTGTTTCAACGCCTTCATTTTGTTAACTATTTGGGATTTCGGAGACACTTGAGAAAACCAGGAAAGTAATGCACAGCCACAAGACCACAGCAAGGCAGACAGCGTGGGACCACACAGCCACGCAAACGCTGCTTCAGTCACCAGCCCATCTTCTCCCCACCCAAGACACCCTTGTTTGAAGGGCACTGTGCCCAATCTTCAGGGCAAGCTAGTCCAAGCAACCCCTCAAGAGACTCAGATCATCTCTGGAGAGCAGAGGAAGCCCCCTGAAAGACCATATCGGGAAGATTTTGGACACTGTTCATGCCCTGTGTTCCCATGCAACTTGCTCGTTTGGGGTTTTTTATGTGTGTCTATATCTACAAAACCAAGAAACTTCCAGTATTAGCCACAGCTACTTCCCACCGGACATTTTAAACTCCGTTACAATTACTCCTTTGTCCTGCTATTTTGTGCAATCCGATTTTTATTTTTCAACCTCTTTTAGACAGACAGATAAGTGATTTATTCCCACCAATTAATACAAACTACCTAGAGAACAGAAAATTAGAAGGGTTAAAGGAAAATTGGAATCCGTTGCAGTTAACAAAACCAAGAGCAGGCTAGCAAAGTCCCACCATATAAAGGGATCACTCCATTCCTGACCCTTTCCAGGGGACCTCCAGGTATTATTTTTCATTGATTTACCTTAATGAAACTAATGCACCCCTCTCCATAGGAAGCTGACTCCATAGCTGTCTAGGCACTGGATTCAATTAAAGAAATAAATACATCTGGCTTTTAAATGGTTGAAAGCCTTGAAAAGCCAGAGGCAATACCAGTTTCTGCATATGTCTCTCTCAGGGTACACCCTAAGGACACCATGCAGGATGGTCGGCATTCAACACTGCTCCTGGAAACCTGTGGCTGCGGGGGGATGCCTGAAGCATCCTTCCCTGCTCCCCAGCAGCACGAGTAGCTCCCCCAGCCCGCCCAGCAACCAAGCCATGGCTTTGATGGAAGCTGACCTCAAATTGCTTTAACAAGGCCCTTTCTTTCCAGAAGCTGGCGTTGATTTGAGACCTCGATGTTGACTTAGAAACCCCCAGGTGCCCAGAGCCTGCAAATACTCAAGGCTTAACTATGCTCAGTTTCCATGAAAAGGGGTACATGCACCCAACCGCAGTGTGTAATATCACTACTATCCTAGCAGCTCAGCGTTAAAACGAAGAAGAGGGGTTAAAGGCAGAAAAGCAGAAGCTGGGGTAGAGGCTACGCCTCTGTGCCGGCTGCATCTCACACCACACAACCGCGTCGAGCAGGGCTGCACCAACAGCAAAACGAGGTGCGCTTCGCTCACATGTGCCTTGACTTGCAGACATGGGAATAGAGGAAACAAGGTAGCTTGAGAGCACTTTGTTTGCGATCTGTCCAGGGAAACGCCACAGCTTTTTCTCCCGCACATGAAACAAGCAGAAATGACAACAATCAGAGGGGTTCACTGAACCAGAAAGCAGGTCCGAAAGGTCTCCTTCGCTTTCTTTGTGCTAATTGCCCTAATCCAATAGGGAGATAGCAAATGTCAAGAACCCACACTATTTTCTGGATAAAATACTATTCTACCACTCTAGCCGGAGGGAAGGCTTAGCAGCCCAAGCCCTGGGTCGGAGCATTTAGACCATGAGGAACGTCAGGCTGAAATCCCCATGGGGGATTTGTCTGAACAGAATACAGGGAGCAGGGGGGAGTTTTACAAAGATCTTTTCTCTTTCAAGCAAAGCTTGAAGATCCCATCATGCTTTCCCTAATAACAGGCATTTCCCCTAATTCCCCGCACATTTAAGGACGCATGGGGGGTAAAAGGAGCCAGTTAAATTCAATGGGCTCTAAAAGCAACAATTTAGCAATGCTACTGCAACAGCACACTTGTGGGCAACCTGTCTGGCAGGAAACCCTTTCCCCTGGTCTCTTGTTTATCTTATTGATTTAAACTTCTACTCAGCCTTTTCCGTTCCTCCTTTCTGAGACTATGGACCTCTTCTGGTTCAACTCACCCTCTAACATTTGAAATGCGAGCAGAGCAGACCAAATGCGCACGACACGCAGTCTTGTACTCACCGACATGGTAGAGTGGACATCTACATCCCCCTACAGAGGACAACACAGGGAGTTTAAAGTCAAATGCAGAAGAGAGCAAAGCAACAGCAAGAAAGGCAGAGGTACACATTGGTCATCACCCATAGGTGCCCACAACCTATCAATCCTACAACGAAGACACTGGCGCTTGACAGTTGGCAGACTATTAAAAGAGCAAAATGTGGGCTCTTTGAACCTGGTCTAAGAAGGATGAGGAGGAAATCAAAGTACCACAAGACCAGTTTTATTGCTATTAAGTATGCTCTGCAAGTCAACAACCATGTGCCTCAACTCTCCCATCTGTAAGATGGAGGTGAGGAATATTAAACCCTAGTGAGTGACAGCAGGGATCAGCTCAAGCAAAACTTGCTCAGCTCTTATGAGGGCAAGGGGATGTTATCTAAGCAGAGACAGGACTTGTGGAAATCTAGAGAAGGTGTCTTTGGTGCCCATATGATATTTTCATGACACCTATATTCCACTTGGGTCCTTCCCAACATGGCCAAGGCTGTGGTTGGTGCAAAGTTCAAGGCATTTTACTTCAATGCACAGTGCCTTGCCTTTTAAAATATTACAGAGGGATTTGGTTTTTTTAAAATAAAAACATAGGTAATTGTTCTCTTTAAAAAGAAAATAAACACTTCCAAAGCTCCTTCTACCAAAGCAAGAGCTGTTGTGGCCGGTATATTTATTTGCAACAGGGAAGAGATGCCAATATGGTGAATAAGGCAAAAACATTGCAGGCAGAGCAGCTGCACCATTCGTACAGCTCCAGCTGAAATCTGTGCCTGCCATCTGGCAAAAATAAGCACAAAAGGAAAAAAAAACCTAACCCCAAAACCCCTTTGCAGAAAGTTCACACTGAACTGCTCAAGATGGCAGAGGTTAGAGTTTGTTCGATCGCTGAAAGATTGCTTCCCCTTCCCGGGTCAGCATCACCTCCTGACCTGCCCTGATTACCTTCCAAAGGAGGTTATCAAGATACAAGACTAACAGAGGATTAAAGGAAACTTAAAATAAAAACAAAATAACCCCCCTTTCCCTCAACTCTGCTCCCCTCCCCCAAGAAAACATCCTTGCTTTGTTAACCTGACAGTTCACTGTAGGTGTTGACACAACCCTCCATCTTTGAGAAGCTTAATGTCAACAAATCAGTGTGTTTGGAGTAGCCCTGTCAATGCGATTTACATTAACTTGTCTAACAAGAAATAAAAACAACAATCAGCCATCAAAGACAAAAGACTTTTTCAGTCATTCTTTTAAAAGTATTACGCTGGAAATGTTAATTTTTGAGGCCATGGTCCTTTACTTGCTGAAAACCAGAAACCACCTTTTTTTTTTTTCCTAAAATACTTTTTTCTTCCTAAAGTTTTTTTTTTTCTTTAAAAAAAAAAGTATTTTCCGTTAAAGGAGGCCCGAGCATCCCATGTTAATATGCTCAGCAGCAGCACTAACCGACTCTCCCTGGTTAACGCAGGAAGAGGGCAGCCTTGAAGCCAAATTTTAATCACGCTTTGATTTCCACTACCGTGTTATTTGCTTTGAGACATTTTGGGCACTTAGCGGAGCATTTTCAAATTGTGGCTCTAAACCACCATGAAAATTTCATACAGCAGTAGTATGCACCAAAACCCTGTTAACTTCACCATGAACTTTTCCTCCCTGCCGGCACATGTTGTACCCACCAGCATGCCCTCCCCAGCCGTGGGCTCAGTGTCCCAAAGCAAAGCTGCAAAAATCAATTTCAAGAATTCCTAATATCAAGTGGTTTCCACCATCTCCCACAATGTTTACTCTCATGCTCTAAAGGAAAAATTAGGGATTGCAATTCCTGATTGAAACACTAGAGAAAGTGGAGGCTCTTTATGCCACTCCATGAGCCAGGACTAGCTTTGGTCTAAGTTATTTTTCCTGCTTGTGCAGGGGGGTTGGACCAGATGACCTGGTTGCCCAAAGCAGCTGTAGATGCCACATTCCCTGGAAAAACTCAAGTTCAGGTTGGACAGGGCTCTGAGCAACCTGATCTAGTTGAAGATGTCTCTGCTCACTCCAGGAGGGTTGGACTAAATGACCTTTAAAGGTCCCTTCCAACCAAAACTATCCAATGATTGTATGGGCTCCAGAGGTCCCTTCCAATCTCAATCATTCTGGGACTCCCCTTCAATAAGTACAGGAAAAATTCAGCTTCATGTATCCAAAAAGGGAAACACAAAACCTTAATGCCCAAATTTTGGCTTGGAGTCGCCTTTTAGCCTGCTCAGCATCTCTGCTCCTCTTCACCCCATCTCTGAAACGTTGACTTGAGTCAACTGGACCCTTCAAGGCCATTTGATCTGCCTTGCAGCAAGCTGGAGCCTTGACCCCAGAAAGTTTTCCTGCAGATGAGCAGCCCTGTCTGAGACAATGGGATTACTCACACCCATCAAGTTAAAGAGCTGCCTGCATTTTTGCAGGCTCAGGACTTTTGGCTCTGTTCTATTACAGGACAGCACTTTTTGTTGGTGTAATTTTAGCACGGTAACTGCCGACATGCCCAGGCTGAGTTTCTTTGATCAGCAGGTGAAGGTTTTTCCTCAGTGTAATTACTGTCGTGACAAAAGGCAGGTGAGTAGCTCAGCTCCTGCCACTTAGTCATCTCCTGAGATTGCCGTTCTTTTCTTCTAAAAAACTGTTGCAAGTTCAAATACTAGGAGAACACTTTTCACTTTTTTAAAATCATGTAAATACAACACAAAGGTACCCGATTATCAGCTCTGGAAGAAAAGGGGATTTCCAAACCAGGAAAGGATGTGAGAACAGGAAGGGACAGTGTTGCATGTAGTCAACTTCTAGGAATAGAAAATGCTCCAAGGATGCCTCACCCAAGGATGGTGCACAGTTACATACTTTTCTTAATGAGCTACTGCCAGTGTGGAAATCCTATATTTTATAGCTGGACCAGGCTGCAAAATCATTTCAAACAGGGCAGCAACTCCTCTTCAATCATAATGCTATGGTGCTAATGATTTTGGCTGGATTTGGACCAACCGTATAGGAACAGCTCTACCTTGTCACTCACAATCCTGCAATATCCTCTTTTACTTACAATTCACCGTTTTTGGAGACAGTTCCTTTCCCTCTCGAACACCTGCCACTCTCCTTTCACGAATGAAGCACATCCCACATTTCTGGTACTTTCACAAACATCTTCATTTTTTTGTGCCTTCCTTTAGACAGATGTGGGCTTCTACATGCTTTATCTCCTATGTTTCATTAAGCAAACGGCAAAAAATTTAATGTTTTTCTAAATAAGCCAGTGGAAAAAAGGTCCTTGAGCCCCACAAGAAAAAACATCTGATTGACTCGCCTCCCCTATTTTTCAGGGCTGTCAGGAGGATCAGTGCCACACAATACTTTGAAGGTAAGGTGCTGCATGTGTGCTGGCTGAACAGCACCGGCATGTTAGTCAGCACCTCCACCACAGCAAACTGCACACAGCCTTCTTCTCAGCTGGGTCCTTTCTAATCGAGTTCTGGAAGAGAAAAGGCTGCTTCGATCTGTCTCAGTCCTTTTTAGACCAATTAGCCACCCTCCCTGTCTCCAAAACTATTCTGATTCACTCAAAAAGGAAATATTAATATTTAAGGAAGATAAATCACTGCAGGTGCATCTCATAAATCATTGTGGGCATCTCTCCCCATCCTTGTCTCTCCTGCTAGCCATGCTTCATGCTCTGGCGCAGGGACCAATCTCCCTGTCAAACTCTATTACTTGCTTGCCTAAGTACTCCCAGTATGGTTTGTGGAAGTGGTCTCCAGGTAACAACACACCCCTGTGCAGCCACATCTCCTTTTTTTAAGGAGAAATCCAGCAGTTCAGGAATCCAGCCATCTCCAATCACCTCCAGACGGCACCTGCCCCATGCCTACTCACATGACCACCAGCCACACTTAGGCTTAGGCTGCCAATAGAGGGGATGTTTTGTCAATAAACCTGGCCCAAACAAGAAAATGGGCAAAAGCCCTTCCAACCTCTCTGCACAGGAGGCAAAACTTTATTTATAAGTTTGTTCCAGTGACAAGAGCCAAGAAAGCACCTTCTCCTCAACAACACCTCCAGGTACACAGAACTGGGAAAGCAACTTTCATTTCTCTTTTGGTGGCTTCTCCATCCGTAGCACATCAGTCCTCGTTTCCATCCTGCTACCAAATCTTCCTGCTGTGATGGAGAAGGCCAAAGACATGAGTCATACAGAAGACTGCAAAGTTTTGGGGCTGTAAGACCTCCTAAAACAGCTCTGGAGTGCTTGAACATCCTTCCAGTAAGGCAAACACAGCAGCACAAACAAGCAGAATGGAGTGAAGGAAACTGCTATTGTGTGTTATTAGTTTTTTCTAAGAGGACCAACTAACAACAAATAAATAACAGTCCAGTACAGAAGAAAGACCTGAAATTGCTTTTAGGACAAATACAGCATTTAGTGGATTTGCAATTTCAAAATACCTGCTGATTGAAGATACTCTTAAGTATATATCCATACAGCTCAGAACAAATCTTATTTAAAGAAAAAAAAGCTGTTTGAGCAAAAATGAAACTCCCTGATGATTGTATTTTTCCTATTCAATGGGACGCTACTCAGCCAAATGCAAAAAAACCCCATAAAATACATATTTGATGGCATTAACAGCATAAACACAGGCATATTTTAGACAGCAGAGAAAAGAAAGAAATATATGCTGCCTTCCAACAAAGCAACATTTTGATGTAAGGCATCCAGTGACTTGACAAACATTTGGAAATGTATCTGCAGTTCAAATAATAGACAGCCTTATACTGGGATCTCTTAAAAAATATAGAATATCCATTAAGCTGAAAGTTAACATATCTAAAATATAGGTGGCTAGTGAATTATGATCCTACTTCTACATGGTTGACTGTGATATTTCCTTCATTCACATAGAAGTAGACTTGCAAATACTTGGGAAGACTCTGCTGAAGCCCAATTTCTGGTAATACGTGAAATAGCTTGCTTTAAAACCAGATTTGTTATTTCTTAACTCTTGACAGCCCAAGGCCCCATTTCCATCGCACTCCATAAAGCTTGAGAAACCATTAGTTTCAATAGTGCCATTGGATGCCTCTGTGCTCCCCAGACAGAAAAAGAAAGCAATTTGGTGGAGGTGGCTTACCGGCAAGTGGGTGAATACAGCAAACGTGCTGCGTAGAAAGCCAATGAGATCTACAAGGTAGTCACTGGCCTTGCTGCCCGGCTCCATGGCCATCCAGTCATAGTCTGCCAGCTGCAGGAATTGATCTATCTTCTGGTTCAGGTTAGTGTAAATCTCCTCCTCAGCAGCATGGCGGGCATCCTGGGAAACAAGACCAAGTTACATGGAATGGAGTCTCCATACCACAAGTCTACACAAGTAGCAGGATGTGAGATTGACCCAACCTTTAAGTCCTAAAGGTAGCACAAGACAAAGTGCCTGTAGGCAACTACATGGCTGCTACAGCCTCAGCTTAGCTGAGACTGGTGGGACATGGGCCACCAGGTCAGCCATAGGCAAGATCAAGCTGCTGTCTACTTCTAATGCCACCTGGGGACCAGGAAGAAAGATCTAGTGCAGGACGGACGACAGAGAGATGGGAAATGAATGTCCCATATGGAAAAAGGTTGAGATCCATCAAACTGTGCGTAGGTATGGGGTGCAGGAGGGCCACAGAGCAGCCTCCCTGCCAGAAAAAGGGTAGAAAACGCACCCTTGGGTCAAATAGGTAGATAATGCCAGACGGGACAACGAATGGAATTCCCTGGGGACATGGAGCCTTAGTCCGCTGAGTTATGCCATGGGCAAACATCACCTAACCAATTCCCTGCTATTGCTTGAGTCCTCAGGACTGTTACGATCTCCCGCTCTCCAGTCACAGGACACAATTCAGACACCCCAAAGTTGACTCAAATACGGCTTTAAGATTTCATATTAAGTATCTGGGTGGACACTCATGGGTTATGATTTAAAGATTTAAAAACTGGGAAGCTTAGCAGTTTCTGCCAGCCCTGATTTTTAGGGGATAATGCTAAAATGAGTGGAAAAATACAGAAATATAAGTTCTGAAAATCTATTCTCCTCTTGGGTGAAAGAGGAGAGGTTGCATTCATAGCCAGACGTATGTAACACTGTACAGTGCTCAAACAGCAAAATGAAAATGAATTAAAAAAACAAACCAGGCTTCTGTTTAAAAGCTGCGTAATCCTTTAGATAATAAGTGCGGCAGTCACAGCCTGTAAATTACAGTTACAAAGGCTCATGATCTCAACAGAAGTAATGCTCCAAAGGACAAACCCAAAAGCTAGTCTGATGGCGTAAGCTTCCCAGGATATGACAAAATTACCTTTCAGCTCAGCTTAGCTCCCTACGTACACACATCCACACACGCACTTTGAAAGCAGATGCTCTCCAGCCAAACATCAACAGCAACTCCCCAGAGGTGAATCTACCAGCCTTCTCACCTTGAAGGTTGTGGTCCCATAGAGTTTCGTTGTGTGGACAGTTTCTGGAAGTACATTAGTGATATTGGTTATGAATTCCTCTAGGAACTTGCAGGATTTCTCCAAATGGGTTGTATTTATAATAATCTGTACAAGCTGCAAAGGTAAAAAAGGTATTGAAAGGTGGTGCTCCTGAAGCCAGGGACGTGCAAGGTTAGTGGATGCCAATTTATAAGAACTTCTGGCATGAAAAGCTGACGCTGTACAAACACACCAAGCTTTGCTACATGCTCAAAGGCTCTCCTCCTTAAACAACATCAGAAACCTAAATAAAAGATAATTTTGGGGGAAAAGCATTTCCCATGACAGCCACTAATACCACAAAGGATTTTTTTTTAATGATTTTCTTACATTCAGCTTTCAGTCAGGGCTCATTTTTGCGCAGTTCAAATACAACAGGCTTACAAAAAAATGCCATGTCAAATCACAACTATTCCGTCTGCTAATGAACCCTAAATAACCCATATCTTGAGTGACACCGAACAACTTCATCCTAAGGCATTTAAAAAGAAACCACAGGGTTTTACTTTTCTGAGGGTAGTGTGGCTGAACAGCAGATCTCACCCCGGTATCTCCTCGGTTATCATACCCACCATTATCTGCAATTTTCTTAATGCCGTCTTCTCAGATGCCTTCACATGGCACTATTTTGGGACATTAAAGGAAACTACAGAGTAAAAGCCTCTGCTGAAGACAACCAACACAAACATTTACAATCCAGAGCAAACCAATCCGGGCTTCCACTTCAGGATCACTGACTTGGAAGCACTATTAATTCCTTAAGCAGGTACCTTTTTTCCCTAGCAGACTGCCACAAGCATTTTCAAGGCACAACATAAGCTATAACAAAACCTTTCCAAATAATGTCTAGTTCAGATATCATGCCAAAACAGTTCTCTTACAGATACACAGAAGGCATTATAACGCTTCAGACTGATACAATTTAATTGCTGGAGTATGGTGTGGCAGTCCACAGTTACCTCCTCTAAAGAAATTATTTTGAAACACTCGCAAGTCTTCTGAATGAGATGAATTAGAGTACTGCAGGCACAAAAATACTGAAGCAACACTATAAAGATTATAGAACCCAACTCTTGTTACTGCCAGATGACACAAGAAGATGCAATGGTCACAGTTTGGGAGGTTCACCTTGGATACTAGGAAGGTAGTACAGAACTGGAACAGGGTACCCAGAGAAGCTGTGGGACCTATGTTTTGGAGAAATTAAAAACTCAGGTAGAGAAAGCAATCGTTGACATGATCCAAGTGAGTAACAATCCCACTTCCACTGAGAGGCTGGGCTAGATACCTCCAGAGGTCCCTTCCAGCCAACGCTTCTGTGATTTCAGCCAGGTTTTCGTTTTTGATTTCTCAGAAATCAAATTACAGTCTATTTGAACTACTCTTGTTTTGTACTTGGTCCCTAAAATGTGCTACCCAGGTAACTAGGGGGGCTTCTCATTTCTGAATTCCTTGGTTTAATTCTGTTGTTGTTTTTGCCTTCACACAAGCACTCATTTGTTTGCCTTTCTCTGTGTCAGCCCTGACACCATGATCATGATATATTTTCCTATAGTTTCAAGTTAATTAAATATTAGATATTTCTAACTGTGTGAAATTCCCCCTAAATCTCTTCTCTGATCATCACAACTTACTGCTCCAGATCAGCTATCACACTTGAAGACCCTCATTGCTTTGATTCTCTTCCACCACTTGCTATGACATTTCCTGCTCCCTCTCTGACTCCTTCCAGTTCTGATCTTCTCTTGAATTTGGAGGGGCAAGACCTTGTCGTTGGGGCATTCAAATGAAAAAAATAGTAGCATCTTTTCACAGAATCACTGCGGTTGGAAGGGACCTCTGGAGATCACAGAATCGCTTAGGTTGGAAGAGACCTTTAAGGTCATTGAGTCCAAGCATAAACCTAACATTGCCAAACCACTCCTAAACCATGTCCCTAAGTTCCATGCCTACTCGTCTTTCAAATACTTCCAGGGATGGCGATTCCACCAGCTCCCCTGCCAGAGCAGGTTGCACAGGTTGGTTTCCAGGTGGGTTTTGAATGTCTCCAGAGAAGGAGACTCTACCACCTCTCTGGGCAACCTGTTCCTGTGCTCTGCCACCCTCAAAGTAAAGAAGTTCCTCCTCATGTTTAGATGGAACTTCCTATGTCCAAGTTTGTGCCCGTTACCTCTGGGCACCACTGAAATAAGACTGGTCCCACCCTCCTGGCACCCTCCCTGTAAATATTTATAAGCATTGATAAAATCCTACTTCAGTCTTCTCCAGACTAAAAAGACCCAAATCCCTCAGCCTTTCCTCATAAGAAAGACGTTCCAGTCCCCTAATCATCTTTGTAGCCCTTTGCTGTACACTCTGCAGCAGTTCCCTGTCCTTCTTGAACAAGAGCACCCAGAACTGGACGCAGTACTCCAGATGTGGCCTCACCAGGACAGAGCAAAGGGGGAGGATGACCTCCCCCAGGCTGCTTGCCACACTCTTCTGGATGCACCCCAGGATGCCATTGGCCTTCTAGGCCACAAGGGACGATAACTCTGTCTTGTTGAGGGATGTCAGGATTATTTAAAACACAAGGATTATTTGGAGTATACATGGTAGCAAACTTCAACATCTACTGCTCAGAGGTAGCCCAAAAAAAGGGCAATGAAAAATAAATTAAAGAGGATAACAAACCAGGAAGGTTGGTACACAGCCTTGTGTTACCTCATTCACTGTTTGGAAAATTACACTGGAGAGCCTAGAAATGGATGGTGTTGCTTTGTGCAAAAATTAAATTTGGGAAGCAATACTTATGCAAGGTACTTAAATATCTTCTGCAATCACTTTTGACACCAGGGCTTGCTTCTATATGACATGAGACTCTTCAATGTGCCCTTTAATTCCTGTGCTTCACACAGTCACATCAATATCTTTTCTGAAGAGGGAAGGATTTGATAAACTCAGAAGAAAAACACTTTGTGCTTCCATTTGGACAAACAGATCAACGGTTACACAAAGAAAAGAGACCGGAGGGGACAAAGACGCTCAAAGTAGTTTTTCTTCAACCAAATTAGAAAAAAATGATGGTAGAGATAACCCTAGGAGAGCGCTAGCTGTACCTTGGCAAGTGGTAAGGAACAAGAAGTTGAAAACATGAGAAGAAATTCAGAGATGAACACCAGTCTCCAGACATAATGCACCTTTATTTTAAACTCAAGTTGTGCTATGTAGGCTTTCCTCGCAAAAATCTTCTTCAGCTCCAAAAAACGTGAAGAAGCCACTCTCAGCCCAAAGAAATGCATCACCTTCACTCAACGGGGAAGATGCCAAGGAATATCTACACCATATCTCAACTGGGCAAAAGCAACTGAGGGGACTGTCACATTCAGTTTGTCCCTCCTACAATCAATCACACTGTGGGAACATTTGCAACAACGGCAAAAATGATCATTTGGGGGATGGATAGTGCAGGGATAGTGTTGCATTCCTCTTTGTGGTGGGAGCCTTGGGAGGAGCAGGAGGGAAGAGGAATTTGCCCCCAGGGAGGAGAGAGATTCCAGAATTCAAGATGAAGGGCTGAGGAGACTTCATGTGTAAATACATAGCACTGTAAATGCAGTAAACTCTCCAAAACTCACCTCCACAGGACATTTAGTGTCCAGAGAACACAAAACATTTCTACAGTACGGTCAACCAAACAACTACAATTGTATAATACCTACTCATTTTATAATAGTACACAGAGGTCCCACTAAGATATCCAAACTGTCCTGCGTACCACACACATTCCTAAATAGCCATGATTTACATGCACTAAACTTTTCAGAAATCTGACTTCATGCACAAAAAAATATTGATCGTGAAAAGAAAATACCATTATAGAGTTTGTACTGTAGCAATGTGCTGTAACTGCTCCAAACATCACCTATAGATGGGGACCACTCACCCCATCCTCTCCTAGCTCCCACCTTGGCTCTTCTCCAGTACTCCCTTAAGTCCTCTTGCCTGCCATACAATTCAGATACATAACACTCCGCACATTCAAGAGAGACGCAATTCTAACAGCAACAGCAAAAAAGCTTTCTCTTTCCTCCACTATCAAGAGTTTCTTTCTTTGTACAGCAACACTGTGTGGTTCCATTATTGTTTTCCAACCAAGTATTTTATAATAATGGTCCAAACCAGCACCTCTAAAGGTGCTGTAAGGAGCTCCAAGGGACCAAACCCCCTTCTGTGACCCTGCCCTAGAAACAGGTGTCCTTGAAGCCATGCCCTACCTCTGTCAGCCCGACATTTTTCCTCTTGATGACATTCTGTAAACAGTTGCTCAGTGTTCGGGTCAGCAGCAGATTTGTAGATTTTCTAATCATATCATCAACTTCGGTGGAGCTGAAAAGTAGAATTTAAAGAGAGATTTGCAAAGTGTTTCATGAAAAGGAAATCACCTGGAGCCTCCATCACCCATTCTCCTCCCTCATCCCCTGCTGGCTTATGTCTCATCATCCATGGACCACTTACAGGCACTGACATACCAACATATACCAAAATACCAACACTTTAGGCCTTTTTGTGCGCATGTAAGGAAGCAGGACTAATACAGGCAAACCTACATGCCTGAGTCTCTCCTCTTAGAAGGCTCAGTCCAGCACAGGTAAGACCTGCCCACAGCATCAGCACTAACCCATGCAGCCAAGCCACCTCCCTTCACACGATGCTGGAGTTTTGCACATTCAGTACACATGGAGAAAGCGATCAAAGACCTCTAATGCAGAAAAAAGTAATTCAAACCCCCAGAATATCCCCCAACCTTCTCATGTTTTTTTCTTTAACTACATCAGACTGGAAGCTCTTGCAACACATTCATGCCCTTTGCCAGATGGTTGCAAATGCAGCATTTCTCAAGTTTGGGAGTTTGACTTCCTGTTTATATGTTCCTGCCCCTCCAACATGCACGCCAGCAAGGTGCAACCTCTCCTTTCTCAAGGAGGTTTTGGAAACCCACACCAGCACAGGCTCCTTCGATCTGTTGTTGGTCCTGCACTAGCCCTGACACCACAGGGCTTTATCTCCGGGCAGCGCAGTGACAGGCAGCTGAGGGCAAGGAAAATTTCCAACTGGAAGGCTGAGAAGCACTATGAACTTTAAGGCCCCTGCTAAATCAAGCCCGTGACCTTTTGTTCCTTCTGCTGTGTGCTGCCAGCCCTAGTCCAGTTCACACCTCCCAGATTCTGTGCCTATTGAATATAAGGGCAGATGCACTAAGCTGAGCCCTGGTACATCAGCACCTGATGCTCAGGAAAGCAAGACTAAGCCTTCTCCAACAGCAACCCTGTGGTCACAGTAGCATCGCCTGAATGAGGTCATCCTCTTGGAACACCACTCATCCTTCAGGCAACTAAATTTTTCAAGTTATTCAGGACCTTCCTTGTACTGCTACATTAGAATTGCACAGAAAGCCCCCAAATTCCCAGGAGAAGTGGCAAGTACTGCTCTCTGCTTGCATCTCTGAGCAAAGTCATATTCATATTTCTGCGAGACCAAGAAAGCCGTGTCTTGCTGCAGCTTTCCCAAGGAAAGCCCAGCTGCACAACTCTCTGCACGCCCAGCAGCTGCTCACCACACCGCGCTCTCCAACAGGTTTCTCTAATATTTCCTCTCCCCTGATGTTTAGAAATCTGCTTTTTTGAGCTACAGGCCTGCCAAGGATTGACCACTGTCTCCTTCCCGGTTGGACGCAAGCGGAGCAGGGCCAGCAGCTCAGCAGGACCCAGCTCCTGATTATTTAAATTCAATGTCATCAGCCAAAGTCTTACTGTGGGTCTCTTCTAGATCATCACTGCTGATCTCTGTGAGTTTATTTTCCTCCTGTTTAGCAGAGAAGCACATCCTGTGCCAGCAACAATTAGGGTTAGCCTACATCATGTCCCAGATGGACCCCCTTTGGCTCCTTCTCACAGGGTTTTGATCCGAGGTCCAAGGTGATGCATTTGGGTTTTTTAAAGTGTGGAACAGAAATCAAAATGTAGGGGGAGAAGAAACCAGCCAACGAGTTTTCCTAGTCTTTATACTATGAGTAGGGCTCTCAAATAAGGTTTTACTTATAGATAAACAAAAAACCCCAAAACCCACCACGCATTCATGCACACATCCCCCAGGCCCTCCATCATCCCCCAGGAAGAACCAGATTGTCCCCAGTCCCCTCCACCAGACAATAGCATAGTTAAATATAGCAAATACAATAAAATCTAATCCTGTGATGATCTACAGATGGTAAAAAGGAGATTTAAAGCAAAGGGGTGGTACAAAGGAACCCTGTGACACCAGGGGCAGCTGCCTGCTGCTGTGGGAGCCATGTAGGAACCAGGGAAGGGTGTTGGGGAGCAAAAAGGGCGGGACCCATGCTCAGAGCAGGTAAAGAAAAAAATTGTGTGGGGAGCAAACAATACACAAAGCTGTATCTTTGTACAAGCACTGCAATACACAGAGTCATAGAGCCTGTCCCTAAGGATGGTGGAGGTGCAGAACAGCCAAGGTTGAAAGAGGAGCTGGTGGCCAGAGCTTCCAGCATCTACTGGAACTGAGAAAGCACAGATGAAAAACATGGGGATTTGGACATGATGTCAGCTTTTCTCACTAAACCAACACGACAACCAACTAGGTTGCGCTGGAAAAGCTTGCTTTTTTTAATTCAAATGTCAACCTGTCATCAAGGCATCAAAATTAAACAAGCCAGTTACTGTCTGGCTGTGTGTAGGCCCTGAGACAGTCATGCTCTTGGCCGGAGAAGGATGCTGCTGGCCTCTGCCTGATGCCGCAGCCAGCGCTGATGGCACAAGGTTACCATATCACCAAACGTTTTGCAAACTGAGGGTTTACTTTAATTGCTCACTTCAGCTGCAGGAACATCTCGATCATGATAGCCTCCCGGGCATAAACAAGTAGCGCTTAATAATACTGCTTAGCACTTCCCATGCTGCTTTTACTTCTTCAAAGTACATCTAACTGAGCTTTCTCTGCATACAAGCACTGTTTCCAAAGGTTTTCTATTCTCATTTTGTTTGTCGGCTGCGTAAGCTAGAAAATTGGGTTGTAACTTCAGCACCATGGTGTGTTAACCAGCCTGGTAACCCCTGCAGTTGGGTTCTACCAGAGCAGAAGCATTTGCGACATCTGACACGAGGTCCACACTCCAAGTAAGGGAAAAAAAAAAGGAAGCATTCTTTGGCGGGGTGCGGGAGAGCGGGATTTGACCAGGTGCTGGGCTGAGATCCCCCAAATCTTCCTTGGTTCAACAGAAGAGGTAAGTGAGGGTGACAAGAGCAAAAGAGGGTGACAACAATGGGTGTTAGCGCTTGCCTTGCCCAGCACCCTCCCAGCTGAAATGATGAACCAAGTAGTAGCTCACACCAACAGTTCAGACCCAGCACCCAGACCAGCAGGGCCAGTTGGCAAAGAGTAACGGTACCAGTCAGTTGCATGATGCTGACTCTTGACTGTGAAGTACAGGTTGTGTCTTGGCTCAACAGAAAGGTCGGATCTCAGTTCTCAATATTCAGGAAGAAAACAAAACCCCCAAATGAGCAATATGTTTCATGTGGGCTGCTCACTACATATGTCTGAAGTCAATCTGATCTACCAACTTCATTACCAGGCTTGGTCTAAAACCACAGACCACTAGTAACACAGAAGCAACAATACGAACTCTCAAAGAAACCACATTTACCTCTTCTCTCCTAAAGCGGGCTTCCGAAGGTCCAACCTGATTTAGTTATTTGAGCCTCTAATTTTTTGTTTTATTTTCTTTTTTAAAACTTTATGTACTTTAATTATTTTCAGCACTTTAAAAATTGTATCCCAGGTGCTTTCAGGATTGGCGCTTTGTTTGAAAAAAACCCCATACCAAACAATCAAAGTCCTGGTAGATTGGAGCTGACATCTCATCCTTCCACCTACTGTTTTCCAAAGATATTCCCTATTTTTCAAATGAGAAATTCCACTGGAGTGAGCGGAAGCCTTCCAGCAAGTGAATACTTTTAAAGAGATCTCCTCAATGAGCTCAAATATATGCTTTTTGACAAAGGCAGAACTGCTGAAAATATAAAGGAGGTTTTCTTTCTCCTACTCAAATTAATAAAGCCAAACTAAAAAAATTTGCAACCCCTATAAATGCATAGTAAGCTCCAAATTTTATTCAAATACTTGAAAGCAAAATAACTTTCACAAGTGTATCAACATAAAGGAGAATGCTCCCATCCAACAAATACAAGGAGCTAGTTCAAAAAAATACTTAGAGAAAAAAAAACCCAAGCTACACTTTCTGCCATAGGCTCTGTTCTTCAGGAAAAGACTGCAGAATATTTAAGCGAACTGTCTGGGTTAATGACAGCTGATGTCCCGTATCCCATAGCAGTAGTCATGACCTTCAGGCCTCCCGTGACTGACAGGCTGACCCCAATCACTCCAGGGTGCAAGGTAAATGACAACCAAAGAAGAAAAAGAAAGAGAAGAGAAAGAAAACTTGCTGCCGGCTTTGTAGCCAAGCTTCCCAATAAAACCTAATTCAAGCTGTCAGGGTGAAATGAAGAAAGTGTCAACAGGGGTTTTCAGAGAAATATTCCAAATGTTTGCCTAGAAAAGCCAAGAGCTGGGCTCCCTTCCCCCAGCCCAACACTGCTCCTCAAAAAGGGCTGGAAAATCCAATGTCGAAAGGAATTTTAATAATGTGTCCAGGGGGACCCCTGAGGAGGAACCCAAGGGGACACTTTTCTTCCCTTCCCTGACAAACCCAATCATCTCCATAATGGTGAAGAGCACAAAACTCAGGAGGGAAGTGCCAACGGAGGGGTTCGGTGAAACCAGCATCCGTGTGAAATCAGACCATTCTGCTGGCTTTAGAAACTGAGATCTTTAATGGTGACCCACAGGTTAAGAGTCCTGGGAGCCACCAAAGAGAACAACCTGCCACCAGTGAAAGGTTGAGATTACATGCAGGGTGAGAAATGTCATGTGCTTCCACATCAACCAACAAGCTGCCACATCCTCTAGCAGACTATGGAGAGAAAGTGGATCTCGAAATTACTATCCCTCTCACAAAGGAAGAGAAATTAAAACCCTGAAGAGCCTTGCATAGGCATTGAAATATCTGGCGAGTCCCCAGAACACTGCCGTGGCTTCACATCAGCACTGGGGTAGCGTCCAGTGTCAGGCCATGGCCAAGACATGAAGCTGCCAAGGGAGGTGAAACCCCGCACACAGTCCAACCTCTCACTAGTAAGGTGCTGCAAATGGTCAAAGGGGAAGGATCCCTCCTTCAAGTAAAAATCTTGTTACTCATTTATAAACCTCTATGAAGTCAAAGACATTTTTGGGTGCAGAAAGAAAGCACTAACTTGCAGTTTTGGCTAATATAGTCATCTTCCAATCTCACACACATGGGCAAAACAAGCATTAAGGCACCTTGGGATGGAGAAGGAAGGATAAATACATGAAGTATTTTGGAGACTTTAAAACAAAGAATCAGATTATTTCTATATAAACTCTCATGGGAAAAAAGAAAAACACAAACCCTAAACCGGCAGCTGAAACTCATTAACACACAGGGCGAACAAAAACTTTTGAGTTTTCTTGGCAACGTACTCCTTGAGGGACAGTGTCAGGAGGTAGCATACCAGCTGTAGATGTTGTCTCAGGCACTGACCCAATGAAAAGTGGACACCACTATCTTCCTCAGGAAAGTATCTACATCTGTTTAGTAGAACTGACTCAGAAACATCTCAAAGGGAACAGTATTCTCGCTTTTTAAACAGCTAGCATGGGCTATCTTTCCCTGTATGAGGCAGCTATTTTTGAAGACTTGGCTAGCCCTTTGTACATTATGGAAGCCACCACTCCAAGGAGACCACCAACAACCTCCAGCCTGGACAGAGTATGTCCAAGCAGTTAAGTAACATAAGGATTGAGGAAGAGAATTCATATTTTAAACCCTGTTGAGATCTTTCAGTGTGGACAAAACCTCCTCATTACAACCATTAGCACACTCATCCCCTACCTTAGATGAAGGTCTTCTGAAAACTTCAGACAGGCGTAGATGAATTCCTTAATCTGATTGTAAACTTTAGGCACAAACTCAGAAAAGGGGAACTTCTTTGGAAATGGTTGCTGTAAAATACAGGAGAGAATTCAAGTCGAAGAGCAGATATTTAACAGGAGTGATGACTGCTTTCCAGCAACATGTTCCAAGCAGCCAAATTAATTCTAGTATTTAGCTAAGTCCAGCAATGAAACAACAAGCCAGCATTTACTGTATATTATATAAACATTTCAGCCAAATGAAAGACCAGATAATCACTTACAAATGGCACACGGGTGCATAAGGGATTTGTAGTCTGAAACGGGCTGGAAGGAAACTTGCAGCTAGGAGGGAGCAGGCAGCACAACAGGACCCTCATTCCCTCTCCCAGCTCCCTAAGTCATATGAAGAAAATGTGTTGGAGAACTCTTTGACTTTTATCTCCCACCACGCACAAGGTGTTTTGCCTGGTCACTTCCCAGAGCTGCTGCCCATGGTGAGCATTTGCTTAGAACACCAGAAGCCAAGAGGAAACAGGTGTCCTACACCAAATTTTTCCAAGCAGCTTTTACCCATAGCACACACAGGGCTGGGAGGTACAGAGCATAATATTAAAAAGCTGGACACCATGATACAGTTTTGGGGGAAGGACACAGACTTTTTGAAATCTAAACACTTGACTTGGATTGAAAACTCTCCCAGTCCTAATTAAGTTCACCAGGCTTGGAGCTCACTGAATGACAGATGGGGAACACAAGGCCAAGCAGGCTTTTAAGGGACGCTAGCTAGGTCAAATTTGGCTACACTTAGATTTTTGCAAGCACACACTTCTGCAAAAGCCAAGATCTACCACTTTGTTGGGCTTTTTTTAAAAAAAAATATGAGATTAAAACAAATAGAGGTCAGTAACACGTTTCATAAAATACCAATGGAAGCAGATATTTCTAGTGTCTTGTCTACTGCAAGCACTGTTCAGCTGCAACAGTACACTGTGATCTGAAAACAAAAATTGATGAAGTACTGCTATACGCACTTTCCTCATCCGCACCAGGAGAAATGCATCACATGGAAAGTATATTTGGTTTTTTCCCTTGCTCTGGCTTTTTTGCTGTTTATTTGGTTTGGGGTTTTAGGTTTGGGTATTCGGTGGTTTTTTTATGCTTTCATTTGAAGTTCTCAATGCCACTAGCAACGGCGCGGGGTTTTCCTGCACTAGCAGACAAGCCGTGCCACTTCCCCGATTTTCAAGAGTACCTTTTCAAGCTCTGCATCCTGGAATGGGAACTGTCCAACTATTTTCTTATAAATGTCTTCATTCATCACTGGGATGGGACTGTAGTTATCTGAATCAAGTATATTTCTAAGAAAAGAAAAGGAAAGTTAGGAAGACAGCTCTATGATGACAGACCAACCCAAACTTTGCAGATTTACTGTTCGGTTGGGAAACTCTTAAGAAGTAGGTGCCAGTCTAAGATGTGATCCCACGGGCCTGAACTTCTCCCCATGTTTGTGACTGTTGAAATCATCTTTGCTGCAGCTGGACTCGATGATCTCTCCCAGCCTCCTGCTTTCAGCCTGCGTAAAGCCACAACCAGAGCTTAATGGTGATTTTAGTCCAGACTGGAGCTTCAGCAGCAGCCTCTGGTAAAGCCCAGGTGAGCTTCAGTTCTGCCTGACTTCTGGAAGATGGATACTGAGCTACCAGGACGTCGACAATCCTCCAGCACGTCTTCCCAGTGCCCCATGCTCTGAGACACCTCAGTCCTCCTCGGATGTCCTGGACGACCATCACAGGACAAGCTGGTGGCTCCAGAGCACAGGATGGGAGTCTGCATAATATGTCATGCCCCACCAGCGGGCAACTGCTCAGCGCATGGATGTGCCTACAGCAGCAGCATAAGGATATACCACTGATGTCCCAAGTCACATGTGGCTCAGCGTTGGAGTGAGGGTACAGTACCTCTGCTGTGACACCAGTGTGAGCTCCATAATGAAACCATAACCTTGTCCCTCCAGGATATAAAACCTCTGGGTCTACACCAATTTACTACACAGATCTCACCACAGAGAGGATCTTCCCAACTGTGTTTAAATTTGCTCTCCCTGGTCCAAGGAAAGCCCAGGCTGAAGCTTACCGTTGCCCAAAATTTAAACATAAGCTTGCTACTAATCTCTCAAAAGATTTTATTTATACCTTACAGAGCAGCTTTGGCCCATATCTCATGAGTTTGCTTAAAGAGCTTCTTACCTGAAAACTCCTGACCATTTCTTCAGCAGGGTTTCACTATACTGGTCTTGGATCTCCAACAGCATGTCAAAGAGCTGGTTCACTGGGAAGCCGTAGCCCTGCAGTGAGTTGAGGGAAGAGACTAACTTCAGACAAGAAAAAGTCACCAACAGGCAGCTGAAGATTATTTTCTCTATTTAATAGGGAGCACGTGGGCAAGTTCTCCCCTACTGCCACCGCAGAGGTGAACAGTGCCGGTGGAGAGATTCAGGCAGTGATTTACTAAGGTGGCAGGACCAAAGGCTATTAAAGGCTGGGCAGGGTGCAGGCAGAAGGCACAAGGGCTTGGCAAGGTAGCCAAGTCTTGTCCCTTGCCCATGGGCTGTCACCCCACAAGCAGAGCAAACCCGACTGTCCATCAGGTGCCACAATTCATGCACCGCATCACCAAACAAGAACCTCGGCCACCACAGCAAGGCAACATCAGCCATTTAACCCCGCTGACGGACACCATCTGCGAGCAGCACAACCATTGAGCAAGATAAAGAGTGGTCGCCAACAGCTGCATACCTGGAGTGTATCTGCAAAGAGGACGATGAGGTTCTTCAAGTCTAACACGAGGCTTGGGTCTGAGCAGTAGGACTGCAAATAAGGGGAGAAATTAAAACATGGCTTTAACTGCAGCATGCAGGAAAAATATTGCCCTCAGTCCTCCTGTGTTATCACTTAAGTGATAATAAATACATAGGCATGCAGTACAGTCTTATGATCAGCAGCTTTTTTCCTACAGCCCATTCCCTAATGCTGTACAGGGCAAGGGAAGGCACACTGATAAGGGTATCTCTCCTCGTAATACACCGCTCTTGAGGTTCTCCATGATGAATAAGGATTTCAGTTGCTCTAGAGATACCTGAAGTGTCTCTAAGATTACCCAGAAGCTGCTGGGGAAGCAAGAGGAGATGAAGCAAATCAGCACGCTGTCATACCAAGACGACAGCAGCGCCTCTCATCTAATATTTAGTGTGTTGTGTCTGGTGGTAATGAAGCATCGCAGCAAGGCATCCCCAAGCCCCATACGAAAGCTGCATTGCTAAGTGGTTCAGGCTGAGAAAAACCACACTGCAAGCCTATATTTCAGCAACATCAATGGTCAGAGGTATAATACAAGTATTTACTGCGGGTCAGGACACTGCTCAAAACCCTGAAGACACAACTCAGTGTAGCGACAGCACTGTTCGTCCCCCTAGAGTCACCCCACGTTACCCACAGGCTTCACGTGCTCTCTGGACACAGCAGACAACTGCCATATGCTGAAATATGTAAAGTTTCAGACAGAGTCTTACCAAATATAGAGTCAGTGATCATAAGCTGGAAAGAGAAACAGATTTAAAGCTCACTGGAAACTCAAGGAGGAGTGACTCCATTAATCAATGTGAAAGACTGGAAGACACACATTTTCCATTTCACTGTCCAGAAAAGAAAGTCAGAAAGAAAGATAATGCCCTAAAGATGTCCCTGTCTGCAGCAAGGAAGAAAATCCAGGGATAGGTTTGGCTGAACAGGAAGAACTGAAACAGCCTCACCAGTGTGAAAGCCCCATCAAGTCTCAACAGCAACAGGGGATTGGCAGCACTGGTCTGAGAGCTGTAGGCTGAGCAATGCATAGAGATGACTGATGACCACAGTAAGAGTGTTGAGAAATCACATAACATTTCATGATTACTGAAAAAAAAAAAAAGCTCACCTGGCAGCCACTTCATGCATTAAGTTTGGCATCACTTAAAACAACTTGCCGTGGCAACAAAGTTGGTAAAATTGAAAAACACCATGTTTGTACCTGGCTTACTCTCATGGCTTTCACCTAGCAGAAAACCCCACTTAAAAAGAAAATAAACACAGATTTACAACCTAGTGGGGTGTACATCTCTGTGTTTATCCCCTTTCATAACACAGAATCTTAAGTAGAAGGAGGCAGCTTTCCAGTCAACATAACCACCATGCTGGATGGGGCCAGAGTGCCCTGGGAAGCCTCTGTGGTCCCTCATCCCAACGAGCTGCAGGTCCATCAAATGGATTATCCCCACCTGCACAGGTAAAGCCAAGCAGCTCTTCGGCAACACTGCCCACAAGCAGCCACACTAAGCTAGGGCACGTAAATGCCTGAACTCAGTGTGGTTTGGAGTGAGCAGCATATTGTGCCTCCATGCAGAAATTTTAGGCTTTTCTCAGCAAAGAGCAACGACATCGTTATCACTTGGGTACCACCACGTGCATGTTACATCACATCAGATGCAGGCCTGCACCGACATGACCCCGCAGCCTCCTTGTGCTTTCAGACAGCATGGCCTTCCAGGAGCAGCAGTGGGATTTCATTGTTTTAATACTTTGTTTTTACTGGAGAAAAAGGCCCAACAACTTGAAAATAGACATGTGGAAAGTCATTAATGCTTTTCCTTTTATGGTCAAATGCAGTTTTTTTATCCCATTAACCAATAGAGTTTTCAGAAAACTCCAGCGCTCCCAGCTGAACCGCTACAACATTATATCAGGTCATATAAAACTGGAAAAAAGTGTATATTTTTTGCAATTGGCTTTGGTGTCTTTGTTAAAGCAAAGAAATAACAAAGCAATAAGCAATTTTTCCAAATTTAATTCAGTATTAAAAAATAAGACATCTATTTAGTGTCTTTTTACACCCAAATAATTTGCAATTTGATAGCAGCACATTCCCTGCCATGAACTTTGAGGGAACATCAAACAGGGTCATACTTCAGTGTGCCAAATACACGCTTTTTTACACAGTTTCCCGGGACAAACCAACTCCCTCTGCTGGTGCTTTTCAAAAGCGATCAGCGAAGCAACGGGAAAAATATCAAACCACTATTTTTTCTTTCCATTCCCCCAAAATATTGAGAGTTTTGTGTAGGAAAATGCAGTACATCAAGAGACAAAAAAAGCTAGATAAAGCTTTGGGGAAAATAGCAGTATATCTTCACATTATGGTTTCAAACAAAGTCATTGGAAAAGAGGCAAAACAAAGAATACTACTGTAAAAGCCAGTATTTCCAGCATGTCAAGTCATACTCAAGCAACAGCTGAAGGACCCCGGGCTTTTACTTACTGAATGTGTTCTTAGTGCTGCAATAGTTTTTGATAACGCCATCTCCCACAGCTCATCAATATAGGCTCTATTTACCAAGCCCTGCGTTGTATGCAAGATGTGATCTTCAACTACAAAAAACCTAATGGATAGGGGAAAAGGGCACTGTTATCAAAAGTTACAGGTTTCAAGACATCAAAACGGATCTGCAAAATCCGCATGTGAGGGACACGCAACATTTGCACATCCACAAATCTCCAGAGCGAGATCAGATATCTGTATCAAATATAGTCAGTGCTAAGCTCTTTATTCACCTATTTTTACATCACAGTATATGATGTTTCACTGTATTACAGAAGTGAGCTAAAACAGTTGCTCATAGTAATGCAACTCTGTGTATATGCAAAGGCAGAATTTCCCCTCTCAAAGTTCTCTACCCCATTATTTGAACAAGAACCACTGATTAAATTCTGCTCCAGCCAGCAGCAATCACATTGCAATTGGTTAACTGCAAGGAACAATACTTTAACTGCAGGGAAAAATAGTATCTCGTGCCTGGATACACCACATGCTCACAACCATTTAAAGGCAATCAGTCTACTGCAATCTCCAGTTATCAAACATGCTGGCCAAAAAGAAACTGTATTTTTCAGGGAGTGAGCATGGCACCATACATTTTAAAACAGCAGTGCACAAAATCTCAGCTGTGTTTTGTCGGGGAAAACCTGCCTAGGAGCATGGAGCTACATGAGAAGGTGAGCAGCATACATTGCATTTGCAATGGTCACAATTAGATGTTGAAATTATTATCTTTAGCCGAAGAAATTTCAACATCATACCTATCTTTGCTAGATTAGCAGTCTTAGGTTGCCTCCTCTTAAAGCTTGGCTGGTTTTGGAAGACTCTTGTCAAATTTGAGTGCAATAAGAAGCAGCTTATAGGAATAGAGGCTTGATAATCACCTCTTTTACCAGGAAAAATAATCAAAGAATAATTATCAAATATTAAAGAATAATTAAGGCAGAGTGCCTATTCATCTCATTAGTGTGGCAAGTAGATGCACATAGTCCACAGAGATTATTTACCCTCAAATTGTCAGAAATGCGCTTGCTGGTACAAGAGCTGGCAGGTTTCTCCACGCTCCCACTAGTGACATAACAAAGGTCAGGGGCGCTATAAAATACACCCTAAAACACTTAAGAAGCCCAAACCACCTTTTTTTCTGTTTTGGCTCTATTTAAAGGATTCTCAAAAAGATCAGCATTCCCTCCTCTCTCTTTTTGGGCTCCCCAGCAACACAGTGCACACATATTTAGCGAGAATGCATATAAAAAGAATACCTACCCTACAATTTGATTAAAATATTTCCTGTAGCCATCTAAAGTCTCATGCTGTAACAAAGAAAAAGTGAGCAAAGATTAAAATAAAGGTGGCCAAGAGCAATTGGAAATAAATTAGAGACCACCCAGCAGCAACAGCAAACCTAGCAATAACCCTCTGCTCCTTTATTCAGCAGAGCAAGTTTGGGCACTGCAAGTAGGGGATCATCATACCATGTTTGAAGGAGGTTGTAGGACCAATCTGGCTTGTTTTCTTCTCTGCTTCCTATAGTAGTTCTCAAAGGTTTCTCGGGCACCCTGGAAAACAGAACAGATGAATTCAAGTAATTACAACAGTTTGCATTAACTGTTAACTTGCAATATACTGCATTTACTGTTAATCTGCAACATACTGCATTTCAGATGGAAATCTCATATTCATCTAGCATATCTGTGCAACACTTTCCTGCAAAATGCAATCCAAATATCAGAAGATGAAGAATTTTACTCAAAATACCGAGTCAAATGAACTCTTCTGTACCCATTTTCCAGTATCACTGTGCAGATGTGTTATATGGACATGTGCAGCCAGCTTCTTTACTGGACCATAACATGGACAAACATCAGATTTACTTAACCATCAGGGCAGTGAAACAACCAATTTCTATTGTTAGCAAAAAGAAAGAGGGGACAAGCAATGCCAGAAATTATTGCACTGATTCACGGGTGCACAGCGATGCAAAGTCACAAACACCAGGGAATTTTGGAAAAACATGCTTGGGTGGGTTACAGCAATCTGTAAGACCAGTCTATATAGTTGGGAAAAATAAAATAGGGTTTTGAGATTTTTCTGCAGGTCTGAGCCTTCAGAGGAGAGCCAGTCAGTCCTGAAAGCCAAAGACCTGAGTTTGCCTCCATGGGCATCACCCACCCATGCTGGGCGCTGCAGCGAGGACCTGAACTGCTCCTCTGGGGGTTTCTTCTGTAGGTGGCTTGTTTTACCAAGCCAGGCTACATCTGAGCATCCCCACCCATGTAACAAACCCAAGATCCTCAAATGCCATCGACCTGCTGAAGCATTCAGACGTCCGCCTACTGCCCTGGTCCCCTAGGCAATGTAAAACCTTGCCGTTTTATCCCTGCCTGTTCCTCCCTCCTCCACGCCCGTGCTGTTTTATGTCTGAAATTGGATTATAAACACTTCAGAGAAGGGACAAGGTCTTGCTTTGAACTGTTCTGAGCCAAAAAAAAAAAAAAACCCAAAAAAAACTTCATTTGGAATTCACAAAATAAACAACCCGCAACAACAAATCTCACCTGAGCAAGGCACCAGACATCAGCCTTCTCTACTACAAAAAAATAAATTAATTAAAAGACAAACCTGATGCTAATTTAATGATTCTCCAGCTATTACGGCATTATACAACCAGGCTGCCTTAGGATGCCCTCACCCAACGGGGTCTTATGAAATGTCTGCAATGAACCCTTGAGGAGCTGTAGCCTGACTTGCTCCTTGTCTTCTACAAGCTGGAGCTCAAGGCTTAAGCAAAAATTCAGTCTTGCTGATGTGCACAGCAGCTGTCCCACCGAGTACTGCACTTCTGAATGGCGCTAAAATTTAAAAAAAAAAACTTCTTGCAACCATGCACATCCATTACAACGATTATGCAGATTTATGCTATGGATTTTGTCTCTGAACCATACTTTTCATCCTAGCTGAATCTCAGGGGTGCACAGGATGAGCAGCTCCCGCCCCATGCTGGGCACATCCATCCAACCATTGGTGGTGCCAATACCCTGGCAAGGGACAAATCTGGATTGGGTATAAATCTGAGCCTTTCTCCTGCAATCAAGTCAAGCATCAGCTTGAACCTGAAGGTAATCTGACATTTTAAGAAAGCTTTTAAGAAACAGAAACCAGAGTTTCCATGTCATATGTCTTCTCAATGCACTTAAAAGCTCTTTTTCCCTGGAAAGGAAAGGGTCATGAGCCAGAAATCCACGACCTACAGGTTAGGACCAGAACTGGGAGGATCCTTAGAATTATCAAGCTAAGTACTAGCCCCCTTCAGAGGACCTACAAGCAGAGAGCTCCGACCTCCCCTCAAGCTCCTCTCCCAGCCTTGGGAACTAGTGCTTCTCAGGATCCTGGTGTTACCCATCTCCTCTCAATGTCGGTGGTGCCACAGAATAACGAAGACAAAATAGGCTGCCCAACTCCCACCTCACCATCGAAGGGACCAGACTCAAGATATTTATTAAATCCTGCTGTGCCTCATCTCTCAAAACCTACACAATTGGCACAAAAAACCCTGATCATCTCCATTCTGATCATGAGAGCAACTCATCTCTAGTAGCATCATTGAGATATTTGAGTGAAGCTACTCACTAACCTAGCACAGCCTGCTGCTACCAATGAATTTGTGGTGCAAATTCGAAAACGAAGGTGGTTTTTCCCCATCTCTTTAATAAATTAACGTATGGCACCATTGAAGGGAAAAGCACACTGAGGTTCAGCCACAACCACCAGAGCAGCCACTGTGGTGGTTGGTCACTCATGCCAGACACCGTGTTTAGCTTTATGTAACATCACATGGAAATTGGCAAGTAATTAATTTCCCCTTACTGAACATGCATAAGATGCCATCTCCCCAAGCTACACAGGGGAGATTTTGTGGTGATCTTGAAGACTTACTGGAAACTTGTAAAACAGTTCATCAGTAGCAGGAGGCAGGTCTGAAACTAATCAGCCCTTTTAATACCATATTTTGAAAATTTCTGCTAAAACGACATCACAGCAACTCAATTCAGCTGATATCTCATTCCCTTATCCGTCCATCTGAGCTCTGAGAAGAGATTCTCCCGCCTCACCCCATCCTCACCACATATTTCTTCAGGAAAAAAAAAGCCAAAAAGTCAACCCACACGTGGCTCCCGCTTCCAGCACAGCTTTGCCCATCCTCCCATCGCCCTGGCCTTATCCTGTAGCCATTCACCTCATTAAAAAGCTTCTCCATTTAATGTGTCCACTTTCCCACCAGCTCCTCAGGAGCGCACACGGGATGGTGGAGGTCATCAGGTGCTGGGAGAGGCAGAAGCCACCAACTCGTGGGGGACAGGGCAACGGGAAGCTGAGAGCCAACAGCCCTGACCCCATAATTCATCTCCTTTGTCACTAGGGACAAACCACAAGCCAGGTTTCTATTGCTATTTTATTAATGGCTTTGAGGAAGACGAAGAATCTGGACCAACTTCATTATACTCTCTGAAAATTCAATTATCTTGGATTCCACTTTCAGAAGAAAAAATGTTTTCTAGAGACACAAGAAGAAAGAGTGATCCAAGCTGGGCTGGAGGTACAGCACAAAGGATTTGTTACAAACCTGCCTCAACCTCAGAGAGAAGCCCCTTCAGCCTCACAGGGTGCTTAGAAGGTTTTAGATGACAGGTCATCCTTGTTCCAACCCAACAAATGGCTATAACTGTAGTAGAAGAGAATGAACAGCAAAGACCTTTGAAACCATTCCCCCAAAATGTAGATCATATTCACGTTTTAACACTCTCCCTAAAATTTATGGCCTACAGACCAGCCAATTTGACCATAAACATCTCCCTCCCAATGTACTGTTCCCTGTATTTTCTTTTGTGAGCATTTTTTGACTGCCCCAAGAATTACAGACTCCAACAAAAAACTGCTCCTCCCCCCCAGAAAAAAAATCTCTCTTGACACTATCCACATTTTTCTTATGCACAATTTCATCCTTTTCTCTTAAGTGCACTCCTCCATCATCTCCCTAGATCTTTTCATTGCTCTCGTATTATATTCTCCTAAAAACAGGAAGTCTTTCTTCCCCTTGGTGGCAGTTTTAGCTTAGACCACCCAGTTTCCCACATTTGACCTATTTAAGACTATTCAACTTATCAGGTCTTCAGATAACACTACTTCTCTGTACTCTATTTTTTAAAATTGTTTTCCTCTGTGTACAAAAACAAAAAGCAAAAAACAAACAAACAGAAATAAACCACACCAAAAGAGTATCCGGAACAGACCACGAGACTCTGTGTTTTATAGACTACTCATCTGAAACACCACACAGTATTTATACTTCGATCCCATTCTCCTCTCTCAGCCCCACACCTGATGGTTTTTGACATTTAACCAATCCCATCCTTACCTCCAGTTTTCAAAGACAATACTGTGATACCTAAACGCTGTACACAAGGTCTCAAGAGAAGTGACTTTGACAGCATCACTAAGGCACTCCAGCTGTCCAGGCGCAGCCTCTTGAAGCAGCTACCAGAAGGTATGCCAGCATCTGCTTAGGCAGGGAACCAGCTGAATAAGAGATCTGCTTCAAAATCTCCTGAGTGTTTCAGCACAGCACGGCACCCAAGCTGAACACCACCTTCATCAACCAATGCTTCAATAAAAATACCAGACCGTAGCTGCCATGCATGCAAGCACGCAAGCTTGGAGCACAGCTGTGCACACACATGCCCTATTCCTGCTCTCCATGGTGGTGTCTTTGGTGGGAAACACTCCAACATTTTTCTTTCTTTTCCTTTCTCCTAAAAGCAGCTATTTTACCTTGTAAAGATGCATTGCACCTGCAACATCTTTCTTTTTCAACAAAACCCATGATGCACACGTAGATCTCAAGCAGCATGTCAGGCCTGAGAGTAAGACCACTTGGGAAAGACTACTGAAGGAGCAACTCCAACCTCCCAAATCCACCACCGACCTTCTGCAGAAGGAAGACACTGCTAATACATATTGTTATGGAGGCAGCATCCTTGCTCCTCAGATCTGGGTTTCTTGTGAGCTCAACCCGTAATTTTGGGAAATCAAGTACTCGTGGTGGGGAGAGGAAAAGGAGGTCCCTTTCCTATTCATCTATTCAGTTTTAATGAGAATAGGTTTCACCGAATTTCCAATCTCTTTAAGCAAGCAGGAAGAATCCAGAGCTATGCTTCCAAACTACACATTTATTGTGATCGCTGGTCCAGGAAAAACCCTCAATAATGCCTCATATTTTTAAAATTACGGGGCAGAACTTTCCATCTCAAATTAGCTTCAGAGTTCACAGAGTTGGCAATGAGAGGCAGATAATTAAGACTGCAGATGAACACCACATAAGGGAAAACAGAATATAATCACAAGAATGCAAAAACAACAGCTGAAAAAACCCAAAAAAGTTTCATAATTCAGGAGCAGCAGAAAGCTGAAAGAAAACCTAGCTGTGAATTACACAGGAAAAACGTGCTTTAAGTTTTATTCTGCTGTTGTTCCCAGCAAATAATCAAAAAGCCCAGTAAAATGGGACTTTTTGGATCCAGAACACATAGGTGACAATATTTTGGATTACTAAATTTCTCCTTACCTGGAAGCAGAAATGCACCCTGTGTAGTTCATGTAATGATAATTTACTAGCTGCACACAACTGGTAACATGTGCCATCAAAACCCCATCACTCCCATGGGGACATTATTGGCTGAGCAACCTCGAACACTTTTTAACTTGCAACATCATTAGTCTATTCCCTTAAAATCAGTGGATCTTCTAGCTCTTACATTAAAATATCATTACAAGGACAGTAACTAAGGTGATGTGCTATAATAATATACACTGAGTAGATTCCTACCTTACTAAAGCCAAACTGTGTTTAGTTTTATGTATATTTGTACACAGAACAAGCAGAAATAGCCCCAAATCACTTGTAACAGCCTAGTTTTAAATCCACTGGCGAATGTTTTTGTAGCATCCTACCGATAGACCACGCCATTCACATCACTGCAGCTATGGTTTAAGTAAACTGATGAATTTGGCTTACTTCCTTGTGAGTGAGAATCTTAAACCCACGACCCATCTGGATTTATCAATGTATTAGCACTGGCTACAGCATGATCTGGGCCTCTCTTAAATTTATCTCTGACTTTCAGAGGCTCTTCATCCTCCTTTGACTTTGGTCCACAACAATTACCAGGCACATGTTTCCGGAATTCTCCCAACTTTAAGAGAGACTTGCACAGCATCTCCCAAAAGCACAGCTTCGTGCCTATACAGCCCATCTCAAGGGTTTGCACAACTATTTCCCCAAAAAACAGATCACTATTCATCTATCTATGAAAGTCTGCCTTCAAATGACTCCTTCTTCATTTGGAGTATTTACTGTGGAGCTCCCAAAATCCCAAACATTGTACCTAAGTGGATGATTGATCAGCTCGATGAGCACCTGGTTGGTAATCATCCATACCTGGTTGGATGGTTGGGTTCAGAGGGTTGTGGGTTAACTCACGTGCTCTACATGGAGACCCATATAACAAGTGGAGAATGACAGCAGGGGCTCTGAGACCTGCCTCGCTCAATGTCTTCATCCATGACCTGGAGGAGGCAAAGGTCATAGACTCATCCACTTTGCAGATGACTCCAAATTGGGGAAAAAGTCAATACACTCAAAGGCAGGGCCACCACCTGGAGGGGTCTCGGCAGGCCGGAGGAATGGGCCAACATGAACATGATGAAATTCAATAAGGACAAATGCCAAATATCACATATGAAAAGGAAGAACCCCTGAACCACTTGCAACAGCATAGACTGAGAAGATGGAGCCAGGCCAACATAGCAGTAGGAGAGACAAGGGGTAAAAATGAAACAGAGACATTTTGACTGGTTGTAATGAGAAACTTCACAAAGAGAATCGTCAGGCAGCAGAAGGAGTTCCCCAAAGGTGTTTTACAGTCTCCATCCTTGGAAGCTTTCAAGACCAGACTGGATAAAGCCCTGAGAAGCGTAGTCTTATCTCACAGCTGACTTGCTCCGAGCAGGAAGTTGGACTAGAGACCTCCTGAGATCCCTTCCCACCTGGATGACCCTCTCTTGTGAGAAACATGCTTTACAAACAGACTACACAGAGATTTTGAAGCCTCCAGGTATTTGACATATGGCTTATTTCCTAGCCTGGCCTCCAAACATCCTGATCCCGAACCACTTCCCATGTGTCATGTTCTGCAAGGAGGAAGGGCCAGAACTGGGGCCAGAAGTGCCATTTCAGGGGGGTTAGTCACGGTTTAGCCAATCTCAGTCTCATTTCAACAAAAAACAGTATGTTCCTTTTCCCCCATGTCACTGAGCAAGAGTGCTGTGATGTGTCATCTCTCACCTGGCTGAAATGGCCCCTATTGATAGTGTTTCATTTTAATTTGCCTACAAGTGCCAAACAACACTTGGAATGATATCAATGCCAAAAAGCCGCTCAGTCAAACCTGGATCACACTTCTACTCCCCTCTCATAACCCCGGAGTTTCATGGACATACCCCAAAACCAGACCCATGCATACAACCCCTGCCTGATGGCTCAACAGCTCAGAGCAGCAGTTTGGATTGGACCTACCTTGTCACAAGCAGCACTGAAGTTTTAAAATCCTGCAAATAACCACTTTTTACACAAAAATTACCTAAAAGAGGCAGTTTGTTTTAAGAAAAGATGATTGTCCAGCACTTAAAGAAACCAACAGGAGCTTGAACACTAGTTAGAAATAAGTTGCAAGAAAATGAGCTTAGAAAATGAGCTTAACATGCCTTGAAGATCTCTCAAGACAAGAAAACACCAGTAGCCAGTAATGAAACACAAAGAAGCCCAACTCTTAAGCAGACACTTAACTTTAAAAATGTAAATATTCCCAAATATCATGGAAGCACATGGGTACGCATACAGGTGCTCGGTACTGAGCATGTAAGCACTTTGCTGAATCAGGATCAAAAAAGAGGCTCCTGCTCAGCCCCGTGGAACTGCTTGTTGACTGTAAACACCACCATGATACCAAAAACAAAAAGATAAAGCTAACCAGAAAATTGCGTGGGGGGAAGAGAGAGCGGCGGTATGGTAAGCACCGCTTTTGAGGTGAGCCTCTCCCTCTGAGGTCTGCAGAGCTGTGCACGCTCACAAGCGGTTGCGCTCATCTCCACGTGTCCTGCACAGCTGGACAAGCACACAAGAGTGAAGAACGGTCACAGCCCCACCTTGTTGTGACCAGGGATGTCTCCAGCATCCTCGCTAGACCAATTTTCTGTGCTGCTTTGCTGAATAGTATCTCACTATGCTGTGCACCTCTTCCTACAAATAAAAGGGCCATAGACACACACATAGAGCCATCTCCTTCCTACCAGCTCAGTCTAGCCCATGCAGGATTTGATCTCTGCCTCACCTGACCCTGACTCCAACCGGTACCCCAGATAGAAGACGATCATCCATTTCTTCTTCAAATTGGTAAATCCTAAATTTCAAAGTTAATTTCATGTTTCAGATGCTACAGGGATTGTGTCCAACAATGGTGCACTGATAGAAACTGCCTGACTTAGTGGACTTGTACTCAAGCGCTTTAAAAATAAATAAATAAATAAATAAATGCATACCTAGCAAAGTGGCCAAGGAGCATGAGCAAAGGCCATCCCAAAGAAAAGCAGTGCTCCAGATTACCAAGGTCATGAGCTAGTCAGTCGAAAGAAACTCTAACCAAGAACTAGAAACAGCCACAAGAGCAGAAAGTCAACCCAGAAGCGTTGATGGTTGGTTTGGTAAGTTGATTTAAAGCAAAGTTTGAAAGCAACAAAGATTTACAAAGCAAAAGCAAGAAGAAAGCAAAGCTTGAAGTCGGGGTCCAACAGACACAGTTACCTTACCCTCCTGCTCCACCAACTAGTCCAACGTGGTTAGCAGATGCTGGCAGTGTTACCCAGGCCACCTGCATCAGCAGAGATGGAGAAGAAGGGAGAGAAATACCCTCCTGACCCCTCCAGGCAGGGCACCGGGAGCCCAGTTGAGCTCCCAGACAGCCCTTGTCAAGCAAACCAGGAGTATATGGGCACCAATACATCAGAGAATTGGTTCAGAGAAGCCAGTTCTCTATGGGGTGAAGATGCACATGGCTTCTTTTTAGCTCTGATGCAAAGTTGCACAAGAGCTGCTACTTGTCCTAAGGAAAACTTGGGGTCCTGCATCAGGTCTTGGCACAGCTTCTCACTACTTCCTGCCAGCTTGGCCATGAAATAGTTAACCATAGAGGAAAATAGGTTAGATTTCCCCCTTTTTCCCCCTTCCTCCAAGATAGACGCCCAACACCTCCTTTCTCAAAGGAGCCAGGCTCCTTCCTCCCAGAAAATAAGGCCATTACCCCCGCGTCCCACTGCCGGAGCCAGCAGCGTAGCATTGTTCCCCAGCCCTGTCTATAGGAAGCAATATCTATTTTCCATTTAGATGAGGGTAAAGCCTTTAATTTCACCCTCCTGGCTGCAGCTGGAGTTCCCTTTTAACTGCTTGGCCACAGGAGTGAAGACAGTTTTATATGGAAGAAAATGCTGAAAAGGCCACTTTAATATGCTTGCATGTGAAAAGGGGAGAGCTTTTCATACTGCACAGTAATGAGGGTCAGCGGGATATTACACTTCACCATATGGCTAATTTGCACAGCAGGTCAAATGCTCTATTTGCTTTTTAAAGACAACCCTATAGATTAAGCTGCACTAAAACAAAACACACCAGAAAAAAAAATAATAAAGAAGCGTGAGGACAAGATGCCCTCTAATGTTCAAGCCTGGCAGCACATCCAGCACAGCGTGCAGGTTTTCTTAAAATAAATAATAAAATCTGAAGGTGAGCAGGGTCGGGATGAGACAAAGCGTGGCGTTTTGGGGACCCCCACTGCTTCGGCAGCACCACACGCCTGTAACGGGTACCTGCGCTAAGGACCATCCCTGCCTAACAAGGGGCTCCAGCGATTAGTGCGATGGCCCTTGTAACCCGTGTTTGTCTTGGCGCGTCCTCGGCACCGTGGCCCAGGCATGACCCGTGGAGGCGCTTCCCGTCCCCCGACCAGCAGCTGCCTGCGCAGCTCCCAGCAAATCTGGTGGGTAAAGATTAGGGAGCCGCATGGCCAGGGCGTTTGAAGAGGGTAAACACACTGATTAACGAGCCTGGCTTTTGTAATCGCCTCCCACCTTCCCCACCACAGCAGAGTGTTAATTTATTAAATACCTTAACAAAGGGCCTTTATTAGTGGCCTTAGCTTGGCTGGCTCCTTTCAGAGCATTACTAACTACATCTAATAAAGCTTTAATTGACTACTGCTTTTCGTAACCTCTGACCCAGGATGACAAACAGTGGGGCCACACTAGCGAAAGGAGGAGTTTCCATCCCAAAAGAGCCTGGCAGCTCGCAGGGACGCAATGCACTTGGCTAAATCTTATGGATGAGAAGTCTGGAAACAAGTATCACCTTGCTCTGTCTGGACCAGAAGGCAGCTTCTTCCCGCATCAGCCCCTTTTATACATGCTCCAGTTTTCCCAAAAGGAGGAAATCACAATTTGGTGAGAAACGTGAAATGTTTATGGTTTATGTGATACAGAGAGCAGTAAGACCTAGGAATTGAGACAGAGAGGTAGAACAGAACCAGATCCTCATGCTCACCAGCCCCGCAGCCCATGTTCCTCGCTAGCTGGGGCAGCAGAGCAAAGAAAAAACCCACCATTTTCTCCCTTCTCTCAAAGGGATCAACATGAAAGCAACGGAAGAAGGTGGGGACCAGAAGCAGAAAGCCAAGTAACTCTTTGCTTTGGCCATGATCAGGGGTTCCCATCTTCTTAGAGTGGGAAGTCATCAATGAAGAGACAGAAAACTGTCATTGGCAACGTCATGGAAAATCACAGAATTGAAGGGAAAAAAGAAAGCCCAGAGCAACTAAAACGGTCAACACTGAATTGCCTCTTCAGTTTGGTGAAAGGGTTGGGTAGCTCACATCTCTGCTTCTCCTCTCAAATTCAAAGACAAGCCATTTCTGATGCCAGCTCTGTTCTCACGATCCTAGCCAGGGGCTCCAGTGTTTCACCTCAACCTCAGCAGCTGGAATCACGAGTGCTGCATAGCTATTTAAGCTTTCATCGAAAATAAATAAGTAGGTATTTCTAATTCTTGTATAACTGCAGGAAAAAAGCATGAAAATGAGAATAAAGTGTCCTTCAATTGCTCAGTCCAGCAAAGAAATACTTTTCCAAATGCCACAAGTTCTTTCACCCGATTCATGTTTACCTACACTGGTATAACCAGGAAAAATCAGAAATTCCCACGTTTAAAAACGCAGTAGCCTCTGCTCTGCAAAGCAGCTGAAGTATTTTAACCTCATGCAAATAATAAAAAGATCAGAAAATTTAATGTCTCTCAAACCCTTGTCAAGACTGGAGCTGTCAGGTCTTCCACACAGGCATACAGCAGTGCCCAAGAGCTGTCAGGAGACACCCCGTATTCTCCCTGCATGGGGCTCACACGGGTGTTAGAGATAACTAAATAAAACCTGAACTTAACCAGCAGGAGCAACCAGCTTTCCTAAATACGCATGTGCAAATGCTATGTGGTGGCAGAGCATGGGCGCAGTGCCCTGTCTCCAATGCCAGCCAGCACCAGACCTGGTGTTACTGAGAAATAACACAAGAACAGGGCAAACACATAATCCAGCTTTTTCCAGCATTGTTTCTCAGCCTGCAGCAAATTCCAGCACAGTTACAACCAGAGGCACAAGCTAAGTCTTTTTATTTAAGAGCCCTAGATGGATTTTTTTCCATGGATTTGCCCAATGGCTTCCCATGCTCATGTGAATCTCTACTGTCCATAAGATCTTGTGTCAGAGTTTCAGAGAAAACAGAGGTTAGAGGTCAGAACAGAGTGCTTTTAAAAACTAGGAAGAACAGTGCTTATAATTTCATATTCTCTCTTAGAAAAATCCAGTTTGGATGACAAAGCTGGAGGAAGCAACTTGTGCTGCTGCATGGCTCAGACGACCTAAAAGCCACCAAAAACCTGCAACTAAGTCCCAAATCTGGGGGCCATGGTGGCAGCACAGGCAATAAGCACAGCCGAAGCCTCCCCCACACCATGGCTAACCACAGAGAATTGGGTCTCAGGTACTCTTATCTTCAAAGTGCTTGATGGGCTGGATGAAACACACAGAAAACATCTCCTCCTAAAACTATGGGATAAAGGCGGCATCAACAATTAGTCTCTATCTACTCAACGAATCTCCCTCTCCTACCAATAAAGTTTATTTCTGCAGCAAACAGAGCCTTTGCAGGGGTCTGTCAGGCTGCAAAATGCAGTTCTGGAAGGAATTACACCCACTCAAAACCTCATCCCTTCCCAAGCACAAGCAGAGGGGAAGGATCAGATGAAGAATTGATGCTCCATGCTCAAACCCTACAGTAAGCCCATTGAAGACGACAGAGAAAACAAATATCTCTGTACAAAACAGATGGATTCTTTCTTGCAAATAAATTTTAAAGCAAAATCACAAACAGCACGCCTGGTTTCAAGCACGGTCATATTGAGAACTTGCCTTCAACAACTCATAGCATCACAGGGAGCTGTGCAAGGGGAGAAGTTCAAGTGGATTCCCCTACTGAGAATTTAACCTCCGCACAAGCTAAAAACAAACTTCCAGGAGAAAGGGCTTTTTCACATGTATGTTCATCACTTGCTCTGAAAGCAGAAAAGATGGCAGCCATGGAAGAGGATGAGGAGACAAAGACCTGTCTCTCTTCACAGGCTTGATCAAAGTTTCAAATCATGAACTTGAGATTTCAAATACAGCAACTGATCCTGTGACCCTTCGGTTTCCTGAGAAAAAGTAGTTTCTTGGGCAAGAACTAGGACAGAAACTCTCCGAGGAAACACAAAACTCTTTGGCACACCAAAACACTGCTTACGGTGCAGAGGGAAATGCTCCTCACCCTTATGGGTGCAAGGAGCACGCTGCAATAAGAGGATTCTACTGACCAGAGTCCACTCGGATCCAACTTCGTTTTTATCTGAAATCCTAAAATGTGCTGACCAGTTGCATACATTAATTCTAGCCCTTCACAGTTGTGCTCTTAGTTACTGTTTGCTCAATCAGGTCACCGACTACCCAGGCTGAGCTCCCGTACAAGCAAAGGCATCTCAGCTGCAAGGGAAGAGTCTGCAAGCAGGTATAAAGCTGCACAAGCTAAATACAGGGATTTTAGTGAAACATAGGGATTTTCAGGGTGAAGTGAGTTCTCCTAACGTGGCAGGCAAGTAGTCACAGTAAATCTTCCAAGTAATCCAAGATGCGAATTCCACTTCAATCACATTTTAATAGGTTTAAATGTTAACCAGAAATGTGTTTTCTTTTCCATTTAATAGCAGTAGAAAAATCTAGTGTTATTTGCTACTGCTCAGTCATCGGTTTAGAGCTGCTGGGTTCATTTAACAAGAGCTAGGGAGTGCAAGGTTTTCAGTCTGTGCTACCCAAGTATCAATTATTTTTTTCATTCTACTTAGCCAGGACTGGGTACCACAGCTTTTACTTAAACTAGTCCAAGCAAAAAACTGCTTTCCCAGTCCAATATGCGATTTAACATCACATCATCCCAGTTAAAAAGAGCTGGTTTGCTTGTATAAACACTGAACGCATGGCCAACCTTCTGAAACAGCATTTTTGTATTTATCAAATCAATTCTCAATATTAAAAAAAAGATAAGTTCATCCAGAAGGAACATAAAGAAAAACTCAAATACTGCAAAATATTTCCCTTGGGGGCCTTTTCTGATCTTAAAAATTTTACTTTTTAATACCTAGAAAAAAGAAATACTCCAAATCTGGAGTTGCTGTGCTTGACAAATGAAGTGAAGCACAGAACACACGGAGCTGTAAAAGGCGAGAAGGACATTAAACTTTTCTGAGATGACAGCTCGAGCTTTCACAGTTCCTCAGAGTTAATGCTGCTCCAGAGGAGTAGAAAGTAACATGCACAAATTAAGATTTGTTAGAAAGTCTAATCTTCTCCCATGATTAATAGTCAAAAGTTTATCTGAGTGGTAGCAGCGCAACAGAAGATCCAATGCATGTTCATACCCCGAAGACCAGTGACACCAATTAAGAAGTCAAACACAAACTGTTTTTCCATATTTTTAATAGCTTTGATTTTGTTTTCAGATGACAAAATAAATCAAGTAACAGTGTACATTTCTAAAAGTTATGCCAATGACCAGGACCATACACAAATCTAGCCCTTCAGTCTTCCTGGCGTCTAATGGAATATTTCCTGTAACTGCTCCAACAACAGATACATAAGAGACCTTCTACCACAAAAAACCTTTTCTATATTAACCTCATTTCTGCATTTAGACTTCCCAGCCATTTCCATATACATCCTGAGCATCTGATCCACCTGCTCACACACTGATCAACCCAGTCTTCTCCCCAGTATCCCCATGGACACAAGCTGGTCTATGCTGGGTTATAAACCAACTTGAGGCAAGGGTGATGAATTTCTGGGTTTTTTTGGTAACACTGAATCTTTTAGATGGTGCAACATGCCATAAGGATCAGAAAGAAAAGTTGTCTGAGTTGAAGTTAACCAGAATTATTCCCTCGCATCCCAGAAGCTGAGACATTCCCTAGCAAAGGGATACTGATTTTAGAACAAAGATCCTAAAAAGGATTAAACGTTCCCTTGGCATTTCACAGGCTCCACATCACCCATAAAACCGGAATCACACAGCATGTATCTGTCCAAACTGCTTCTGAGCCTTAGAAATTTGAAAATACATCCGATATATAAGACATTTTGACATTTCAGATTGACAGCCACCTTGCAGAGCAATTCCACCAAATCACCATCACTCGGCTGCAAAGCAGAATTGCAGGAGACCCGGCAACCATCGGAGCAGGGCTCGGCCTTTCACCGGGTCAGACTCGCACGGGGACATGTACATTTATCTCTGCTTCAACTAGCCCTGTCTCCGAAACATGAATAATAATTTCCTTACCCCACAGATACAATTCACAGGGAAATATTTTCTAGGGGAAACCATAAAAGTATATATAACAAGTCAAAGCGACACAGGGCTAACATACACTAACAGTAAAGAGCTCAAATATTAACATCCCCCAAATAAACCTTTGCTCTTCTGCATAGATACACCGTATAGATAAGAAGCATCCTTTCAAGCACTTCTGAGAGCGCCAAGTGAGCTCCTATTTTAATAGCTAGAGCGGAAACTTCATCCATTTTGCACCAAGCCTTTCTTTCTGTGCAATCCCTCCTCCTATGGAGTCAAACCCTTGGGTTTGGAGCACCAAGCCCCATGCTGGCTGACAGCCTCTGAGCTGAAGGAAGGCAATCGCCAAGCCCCGCACCGGGTAACGGTCTGAAGAAATCACTGCACGCTCAAACAATGGGATATTTGTCAAAGTACAGCTTGATCACCAGCAATCATCTGTTTTTCATAACTACATTTGACCTAAACTGAATTGACTGAACAAGTAGCCTGTGTTTCTCATTCTGGAAAGTATGGCAGTGCAGCTCCCTCTCCAACCCCCCTTCTCCTTTTTAAGTCATACTTTTGAAAAGTTACAAAGCGATGATGTAGACAGATATTTCCTCATTATAAACAGCAGCAGCTAAACATTTTCAGGTTGCATTTTTGGTGATCTCCTCCCGTTCCAGGTGACCTGTAAGGTTAAGCACAGAGGACGTGCCTTTCTTCTCCACTTGCTTTCAATCCACCCTCTCTGCAAAGAAAAGCACAACCCAACACTTCCAGTGTAAAAATGAGCAGAGATGGTTTCTAACCACATGCTTTTTTCATAATATATTTAAAATTCATTAAAACTTTATAATGAATGAGCTGCCAGGGAAAGAAGTATATTCAGGACAAGCCCACAGAGTCTTCCATGCGAGGCCACTGTGCATAAAACCTCTGGGAGGCAACTATCTGCTCGTAGAAGAAAGCTCGCTCTCCGGTCTCAAGGAAGGAAGGAAGCAGTGGAAATCGGTCACAAGCTTTGCAAGGAAGGATGCATCTCCAACAGTTAATCAGCTCTTGTCAGGGCTCCCATCAATTAAAGAAAAAAAACCCCTCAATTTAAGAAGAGTGCAGAGTGAGTCCTTGAGGAAGATGAAGGACAGGGCTGGAGGGAGGCAAAGGGAATAGGAAGGTGGAAAGATAGGAGGCAAAATGTACAGAAAACAGTGCAATCTGCAACAAATCTCAGTCATCTTTTACTGCCTACTTAATGTTGTGTTTTTTAAGCTGTGTGCCTCCTACCAGAGAGCTAACGATCACTGACAGACAGGGGTTTGCATTAATTGCAGACACATGGGGGTGGGGGGGGCGAAGGGAGGGGGGGGAGAAGTTCCTAAATAGGATATTTTCATGAGGAGACAGTACTGTACTGCTAAATGATTTGAGTTCAAAGCTCTTCGTCCTCTCCCTCCCTAAATCCAAGCACGCACTCAGGAAGAAGCAGAAAAGCACCCGTTCTGCACACCACGTTCAAGTAGAAAAATGTAGCTTGCTCCTAAGACTCTGCTACAAAATGTGTGAGTTGGAAAATTAAATTTGCATATTTGGTTTTCTGTTCTTCCATCGCAGAACATGAAGGAATGGTCAGGGAGCACGGAAAAATAAAAACAAGATAAACTAATAAACAGACCTCCTGTTCCAAGCACCACTGAGGAGCAGTACATCCAGTATTAGCTACACCCTCTGTACTGAGAAAGAAGTCATGTCCTAGCAGCCCATTTCCATGTTTCACAACTAGGTTTTTTTGCCCCTTAAGGCAATGGTTCATACAAATCGAATTCAAACAGGTACATGGGATGTGGTACAGTCTACTCCAAACCAGAAGTGGACCAGCATCACCTTTGGTTTGAGCAGCTGTCAACTCTGGCCACCTAAACTAACATATATGTAATAATTACAGGTTTATAGCAAATGGTTAAGTCAACAAGCCAAAACATCCAGACAGTGAAATAGTTGCGTTACACACGCAGAGACATAAGCACAAGCACCAGCACTTGGCTCATTTGAGCTGAGCAAGAGCTCTCCTTCCTCCTATCCATCCCCCATGGAGCTCTGTTGGGTGAAATCTGCCTTTCATTCCTCTACTCCCTGAAAATGCAGATGAGAAAACTGGAACAAGCAACTGACAGACCAGAGGGGTGTACTGGCATTCAGAGGGATCTGGGCAGACTGGAGAAATGGCCCAACAGAAACCTCATGAAGTTCAACGAATGCCAGGTCCTGCCCCAGGAGGAATAGCCCCAGGCACCAGTAAACACTGGGGGTGACCAGCTGGGAAGCAGCTTGGCCAAAAAGAACCTGGGGGTCCTGGTGGACACCAAGTTGATGATGAGCCAGCATTGTGCCCTTGCAGCAAAGGAGGCCAACAGACTCCTGGGCTGTGTTTGGCAGAGCATTGCCAGCAGGCTGAGGGAGGTGATGCTTCCTCTCTACTCAGCAATGGTGAGACGCATTTGGGTCCAGGTCTGGACTCACCAGCACAATACAGACAGACAACACTGGAGCAAGCCTAGCAAAGGGCCACAAAGATCTCAAGGGATTGGAGCATGTGACATACAGCAAGAGACCTGGGACTGCTCAGCCTGGAGAAGAGAAGGTTCAAAGGGACACTCTCAACACGTACAAGCACCCAATGGGGGAAATAAAGAAGGCAGAACCAAACTCTTCCTCAGTGGTGCACTGTGACAGAACAAACGTAAATAGAAAAATTTCCACTGAACACAGGAAAAGCACGCTTTTTTCCTGTGAGGGTGACCAACCACTGAAAGAGGTTGCCCAGAGGAGCTGTGGAGTTTCCATCCCAAATGGACACGGTCCTGAGCAACTCCACTTCAGCTGACCCTGCTTATGCAAGGAGCCGGTCAAGGCCATCTCCGGAGGTCCCCTCCAACCTCTGTCTGTGATGCTTGAAGATAGACACAACAGTAGCTTCCCTCAAGGAAAACAACATACACACACATAGCCACCCGCAAGAGTCAATGTGCACCTATTTAGTTATAGGATCTACACATAAAAATATCATGAGGCTTTCTATTCAGCAGCAGCTGTAGAAAATGTGCTCTGTGGCACACCGGAGTTACTACTATAATAAAGAGTTTGCTATTTAGTTCTGTGTGTGTCCTTTCATTAATATTTGAAGCAATTACTAGAAGCAACAGGCACAACATTTTAGACTGTGTTATTCCTTACGATTTTTCATCCTGAAGGATTCCAAGGCATTTGAACACCATACAACAACCATGGCTGGAGCAAGACAAGCTGGAGGTAGTAAAGCCAAGAGAGAAGATTTAAAGGCAACAGACAAATCCCTGCTCTCATAACAGCTCTCATGGGTTGCTCAGTGGCTCTAAGTGGATGATTAAGTCTCCACAAAGTAGAGAAACCAGAAGATCATAAGTCACCCAAGACCTCCAGGTACCAGCTTCAAATGATAAGAGAGGTGAGACAGCTTTCTCCCGAGCCAAACCTCCCATTCTGAGGGATTCAGGAGAGCAGAGCCAAGGAAAACCTCTCTAAGGGCAACGCTCACCTTCTGAACATGTTGCACATATCCCTGCTTTTGTATACAGCAATTATTAACTCCCTGAATCAGAGCTTTTCCATCACCCTTCATAAAATATGACCCAAGCTGCCTGTTGATCTCTGAGCTGAAGCAACTTTTTTGTGTTGGGATGGCAGTCTGTGTGCTTCTCATCTTCCCACTGCGAGACCACGGCTGCCCCGCAGCAAGCAGCTCCTACACCACACTCCTGGAATGTGAAGGCAGCGTTTGTTCATTGTACAACTGCCTTGTTTCCACATTTTCCTGAACAAAGGACTGAAATAGGGGGTATATGCGTCATAAGCCCGTCCTGAACATTGCTCACCCTTTCCTGCACAAATATTTGTAAACAGATTGAGAATTAATGTCCAGCCAACCTAAGACCCTTCATAAAAAAGCGTTTTATTGAAAACAGGATGGCAATCATTTCCCAGATACACTGCATATAGGCCTTTAAGATGAGAAACAACATACATAGCAGGAAAACAGCAACTGCAGCTGTGCACCAAGCCATTTTCTGAGACGCTTAAAACATGGTGGCTTATTATTTTACAGCCCCCTCCTCCCCCATAAACACACTCTTCTCTTTAAACATAGAAAATAAAATATGAAGTTTCTGGTCAGCACATGATAATTCCCCCAGGGCTAATTTATGCATAAAATACACAGCTTCACTAACACGAATAGTTCTGCAGTCCTCATGCAGAAAGATCTTCCTAATGCCTCTTTTTCTAGCAGTCGTAGAGTCTCCACATCTTATGCATACTCTGCTGAGATCCAGTTTGCAACCTAGGGTGACTAAAATACTTCACAGCACAAGGTAAGATGGGCCCAGTATATCTCACAACACTGTTTCCATGCACACCTTATTACCTTTTCTTTTCACTGATTTCCATGCGTAGAGTCTGGAGGCAATGCCACAAAGAGCAGCCCACAGGCAAGACTCTTCACTTCTAAGAGGGGTTCCTGGGACTCTGCCCTCCCACCAGTTTTAGGGATAGTCAAGAGAAACTGGATCCGATTCACCAAGGTCAAATTTGGGTCTAGTGTTATGTTGCAGTATCTTTCAAGTGTCAGTATGAACTGGCACCAAGAGTGCCATTTATTTATTTTTAGGAGCAAAAATAAGTCCTAAATATTGAACAATCAGCAGCAGCACAGTGGAACAGTGTCACTTCTGATCCAGCTGAAACAAAAATGGCTTTAAAACTGTGACGCAAAAAAGCAGCTGTAGAGATACTGGGGTACTTACTACACATTGAAGCAAGGCCAAGACTGGCCACCAAGGTAATTGAGAAAGCTGGACCACAAGACACATGAGGAAAAGTAAGGAAGGAGAAGGGTGAGGAAGTGTACAGAGTAGATGGAGCCATGCTCCCCTTGGAGATGCACAGCAAAAGGAGAGACAAGAAACAAAATACAAAAAGATAAACTCAGATTAATTTAACATGGAAAAAAAGAAATCCAGTCAGTGTGGTCAAACTGCAACAGGGATCCAGAGAGGCTGGCCAGTCTCCACCCTTGGAGATCCTCAAAACTCAACTGGATGTGGCTCTGAAACTCCCAATATAACTTTGAATTTAGCCCTGAGTGGAGGCTTGGACCAAAGTCTTCCATGAGTTTCTTCCAGTCTGAACTATTATGAGTCTATGATCAAAGGATGAGAAAAGATGTAATGGCAATGCTTGTTAGAGATTTCCCTTCCTGTTAACCTGAGTTTTAGCTTAGAAAACTCTTCAGGGAAATTCTTTGCAAATCAGTGCACTTGTTATTTTTGACATATCACCACTCTGGACACCTCCACAAAGTTCTCCAGGGTAGCTGAGGCATTTTCCAAACATTTCTGGGATCTTTCTGAGCCCCAATGCCTGGAAATGCAGAAAATCTTAAGAGCCTTCCCACACTTACAGAATAAAAATAATGGGGTTGGTCTTTAGTGCCCTTCAAGATGGCCTGTATTCTGCACCACTCAAGGTGAACATCTCATAACAAAACCAGTCCTGATCTTAGAGCTCCCTAGAACAAAAGACCCCGTAGTAGTTAAAATATCATAAAAAAAGAAATGCTCCCAAGAAGTGGAAAAAGGTAAATGTTGCAATAAAAGCTGAAAAGATGATCTGAGTAACCAGAGCACACTTAACCTTGCTTCAGTCCCTAAGGACTTTGTGAGATGAGTCCTCCTGGGACACTTTTTCAGTAATATGGAGGAGAAGGAGACTGGGGACTACCAGTATGAATTTAACAGGCAGAAGTTATGCTGGCAATCTAATTGCCTTCTAAGACAGCATGACAGGAGTTATGGACGAGGGGAAAACAGCAGGTGTCATTGACTTTAGCAAGGCATCTGACATGCTCTTCCACAATATTCCTGTATCCAAGTTTGGATGTCACAGTCTGGAAGAGTGATCAGCTGGATAAGTAAATAATTGGTTGGGCGGTCATGTTCAGAAGGGCATGATTAATGAGTTGTACCCAACACGGGAGCTGGTAACAAGAACCATAACGGGAACCTGTCCTGCTTAGCATCTTTATCAGTGACTTCAAGGAGGCAACGGAGCACGCTCATGCACTTTGCAGATGACATCAAATGAGGGGGCAGAAATCAATATACTCGAGAGCAGAGCCACCATCCAGAAGGTCTTGACATGCTGGAAGAACGGGCTGACAGGAACCTGATGAAAATAAGTAAGAAGAAATGCCAAGTCGTGCACCTGGGAAGGAAGAACATCTTGCAACAACACAGACTGGCTGCCTGAGGAGCAGCTCTATGGATAAGGACCAAGAGCCTTGGCAGACAGCAAGCTGAACATGGGCCAGCTGTCTGCCCTGGGAGCAGAGGCGGCCAACAGCCTCCTGGGCTGTATTAACAGGAACAAAGCCAGTAGATTGAGGGAAGCGATTATCCCCCTCTACGCAGTACTCATTAAGACTATATCTATACCCTGCACCCAGTTTTGGGCCTCCCAAATACAGGAAAGATACCGATAAACCGGAGCAAGTTCAGTGGAGGCCACCAAGATAGCTGGTGATGGAGCACTTGCCCCACAGGGAAAGTTTAATAGAGCTTGTTCAGCCTGGAGGAGCGACTGCTTTGGGGGGACCTAACAGCCACATTCAGTACCTACAAGGAGGTCATGGCGCAGAGAAAGTTGCCCTGAGAGGTTTTGCAGTCTTCTTGGTCCTTGGAGGTTTTCAAGACCAGACTGGATAAAGCCCTGAATTACCTCGTCTGATCTCAGAGCTGCCCCCACTTTTGGGGAAAAAGTTGGACCAGAGACCTCCTGAGGTCCAATCCATCCTGAATGATTCAATGAAATACTGAGCAGATGCAATATATTCTCCATGGTCAGGACTAATAGAGACAGTATCTTATTCTAGCCACTAAGAGTGGAATGAGATTGAGTGAATCAGAAGGAAATCAGTATTAAAGGTAAAATAACAGTATATTTTCAGTGAGTAAGTGATGGTGCAGGGCTTTGCAAAGCCCTGAAGAAAGCACGGCTGCTGTTCCTAACCTCAGGTGACAAGAAGTCTGCATCCGGGCTATTGTAGTAAACCACCCTTTTTTTTTTTCCCTCCCCCCCAACATGTCTGTTTTCCAAGCTGAATATTTTAAGAATCAAGGCTGCCTGTGATCATATCTAGCCAGCTTAGAACGAACACTGATTTCTTTGCTGCTTCTTTGATCGAAGCCAAGTGGTTTTCTCATGGGTAATAAGGTCACAAGGTTAAAAGAGCAATATGACAATTACAAAAGTTAAATCTATTGCCACTACAGACAGACACACTACCCAGGGTCCATTAGCACGTAGTACAGAATGGTTATCACAGGTCACTGACACCAGTTCACTCTAATGGCTTTTCCTGTGTCCTTATCAATCCAGTGCACAAAGTGTCTCACCCTCAGCCTTTCCCTATGATCTCAGTGCTGTGTTTATAGCTATCTAACTCCACCAGGCACCAGCAGGTCAGCCAAGTCAGCAGACAGTGAGATATGCCAGGACACAACGATGGGACAATCTGCAAAGTGTCTGAGATGAACAAGGAGTTACCAGAGACTTCGAGAAGGAAATTTTTTCCACTGCCCCCCCACACCCTCAAAAAAAAAAAAGTTTTGAAGTTCCCAAGGACACCGAGGGAAAACTCTACAACCCTGATCTCAAAAATAGAAGTAAACCACAGACTTTCCATGGTACAGTTTGTGTTTCAGTATCAAATAAAAGAAACAACTAGTGTTACAAAGAGAAAAAAGAGATGTTTTCATATGAAAGAGAGGGTTGGGTAGCTCTTATTATTTGAATTGTGGTTCCTATAAGAGGCTTTCTCATCCCTTGAAAGAAAAACTTCAATTGTTTTGCCCTGTTACCAAAGAACAAACATTTTGGTGGGGATGCTGGAGCCTCCCCAGAGAGGTGGGGAGGGGGCAAGAACGATCGGCTGCATCACAGCCACCATGGGCAAGCAGATGAGCAACAAGCCTGCCAGTTTAATAGCCCACAGGCGCAGAAAAAGGAGGATTAACACAGGCAGCACAATCACTAGCACACTTTTAAAAGAAATTAAAAAAAATAATAATAATTTAAGTGGAGGGCTGGGAGGAGACTAATGATCCGCTGCCGGATTTGCAGCATCTCCCACTTCAAATGAAATCTGCTCGGCTTGGAGGTACAAAGTGGTATTTCCCATCCTCAGCCGAACAGTTCACCTTGAGTTCCTGTGCTGATGAATCCCTGCACAGTTTCTGCAATCAAAACATAGCAATTTTAACGATAAGCAAAAGTAAACCCTTGTTTCTTCTCCCAAGGCCATGCTGGCTCTGCACAGCTAAGAGATAGAGAACATTATATTACTCACAAAAATAGGCAAGCAAATATGTACCAAGTGGATGCAGTCTATGCACAGTACATGCATTGTAATACAGGAACTTAAAGACATTTTTACATTGATTATTTTTAGGAAGGGGGAGGTATTATTTGTGGTTTGGGGTTTTTTTTAACCTTTCCTAATGTATTTTGCGCATCAAAGCAGTTTTAGGGTTAGTGAGGCTTGGGATAGAAGCAATACAGCAGATAAAAATGTCAGTGGCGAGATACAACAAATTTATAGTAAATACCTGTCAACTGCTATTTATCTAAATTATCCAGCTCTGGGATTCTCCACAAATACTTCACCAGCTAGGAGGCAGCTACAGTTTTAAACCTGTATTTACATCAGAATCTGCTCTCTTTTTCTTTTTTTTTTTTTTTTTGGACACTTGTTCTTTACCCTAAAATGACCCCTTTGTAGCTCGGATCAAAGAGCTGGGAGTGTCAATACCAGTGTCTTCATGAACATGTTAAGAACCTCAAAGTAATTGGTAACCAATTAGCATAAAGCTAAAAAAACCCACCTAGCTAACGCAAACCCTAAATGAGTACTAACAGGCAACAGCACTGGCTGAAGCAGGAGCTTAAGTAACTTAAATCATCATCAGCTGCCTTTGAGACAACTACTTGGGAGTACCCTCTGTGCAAACCACTCTGACTTTTTTGGCCTTTTTTTTTTTTTAAATTCCTTTCTGCTCTTCGTTCACTCTTTGCTTTCTGCCTTCCTACAGCTTACAGGAAACATGAAACAAACTGCTTTTCATTTTATGTTATGTAAAGCAAAGCAATTCCATGTCTTGGCCTTGAAATACAAGGCACCCAACAGCTGTTCAGATGCTCCAGCAGATAAACCATCTGGCCCAAACCTCACCTTTCCTCATTTATTTTGGATATCGATCAAAGCAACTTGAGCATTACATAGACTTTGGTCAAAGACAACATAAAAGATAAAAACGTCAATGGCAAAATCACTTCACTGAAATATTCTTGTTTCTTCTTTATATAATAATATTACCATTTTCAACAAACTTCTCTATTAACTCAAGGAAAAGATATACCTGATACTAACAGCCTAGCAGCCTAACCACACTGCAGATGAATGTCCTTAAATAGCACATCACTGCTGAACAGAAACTAAGTGGGTTTTAGTGTTTAAGATCAGCTAAAATGAGACACCGACTTTGGCCAACTGACCAAGGAGACCAGGACAGGCCCTAAGACTCATATGTCCTGGCTCTACTGCCAGCAGCACCTCTTAAGCCTTTTATATGATGCTGGTGGCATCTGAAGAACCACCATGTCCACAGTTCCGGCTAGTCTTTTTTTTTTTATTTTTATTTTCCTGGGAAATAGACAGTATACATTTGTTTAATATTACCAGGATTCCCACCAAGAAACTGAGGTTGTTCAGTGGTTACTGATTCACATCAACTTGAACCAAACCTGCCATCTGAAAAGCTTTTTCTCATGCAATTCAGAGTATATTTGCTGCATGCAGAAACCAAAGGCAGGATAAGGACTTGTCATTGTAAGCACGTAATTTAGGGACATAAACCCAGATCATGAAAACAAGGGGTTATTTGAGCAAAGGAAGGGCTATCCGTGTGTACAACTCCATGTATAATACACAAATACTCTCTTGTGATGTTTTGTTCAATATCTGCAGCTACTCAAAGCCTCCCCTACGCCCATTTCTTCCTCAAGACACCCTGGTCAGCCCATTTCTCACAAGAAAAGGAATCTCCAATGAATAGTCCCATAAAGCATCCCATCAGAGCCTGTCCTCCCGGAGCTGCCACCACACCAAGGTCCAACTCTCAATTAACCCCCGCCTGACCTTCCTTCACTTTCTTTCCCCCTCCTCTGCCCTTCCTGAGAAAGTTCAGCATTTCCTGGAAAAGTCTCCTTGCCTGTTTGATATTGTACTTCGCCTTGGTTGCTGAAGGAAGGATTTACAGGTGCCTGGCCCCCTCTGTAAGACCATGACCGAAGCCTGACCTCCCGTTACAATATGTGAACTTCTGCCCTGCTGATAAGGCTGGCAGATATGAGTAGGATTTTTCAAATAATCCTTTGGGAATTTATAAGCAGCACAGCCATAAAACCGAGGTGACTGGAAGGTCGATTTCACTAAAAATAATAAATATCTCAATGTTTATTCAACGTGGGCCTTTTTAACTGCAGGCCAAGCATTTAGATAACGCTATTGTAAATGACAAATATTAGGATTTTTTGGTAACTATTACATTATGATCCTTCCGTCTGACGCTGATGTGGTCGTTTCCCTCAATGCTTGCTGGATCTCTGACATTGTTCAACCCAAGTTGGGCCTAGAAAGCTAGGGCAGGATTCAATCACAGGTCAGGAAAAGGGCAATTTTCTTTTCAGGAGCCTTTACTACTGTTGGTTACCTTTTTCTCTTGCTCCTGTCTCACCAACACAACTTCTTTAGAGTTCTGATGTATCTTTTTTCTCATTACTAGGGCTTTTGGCTGAAATAGAGAAGGAGTAGAGGGAGGAGGATTGAATGATCTCAGCTCAGGATGGGGACAGAGGGCACTAACTCACTGGCACAAAACCCCTGCACCAGGTCTAACTTCACCACTGCCAAGTTCACTGCACTATTCCTGTCCCCAGCAGAAGACAATCCCATCCAGATCCACCACAGAGCGCCAGCCATGAAACCTGTCTTCTAGGAGCAGCATTTCCTTAGTACACTTTGGAGGACCAATTGCTATTTCAGCTTAAAAAGTAAAGCAAGACGACAATAACAAAGCTCCAATGGAGAAACGAGACCATTTCAAATGTGCAAAACTGTTATATCCACCAGCGAAAGCTCTTCATCCTTTTCCTAACAGCTTTATGTATAAATACACAATTAAATAAATACCCTTGCATTAAACAAATGTACGTAAGCTACACAAATAGGATTCCTAATCCTGTTTTCATTATACATATTCTTCACTGAAGTTTCTCCAAATAAAATGACACTTTGAAATCCACAAGGCATTTCAGACCAGTTGTAATCTTCAATTAGCACACTCCCTGAAGCGGGCTCCCAGCGCCGGGTTTGAGGAGGAGGTTTTTGTCCAAGATAAACAGAGTAACACATTTTGGGTAGGTTAACTTTTTCATTCCAATAAAATATCATGGCAATGTAGCCAAATTACATAATTATTAACAGATGGGGACACAAAACGATTTTATATAAATGTTTTTTATGACAATTCTTTTCCTTTCGCAAATTCATTTGTATGTACTGCTGGAGAAACTGGCTTTAGAAGTGCCTTAAAAACAATTCTCTCACAAGCCTGACTCTGCCGTGGAAAGGGAGGAAAGCTGCAAACAGAGTGCTCCTTTCATCTGCTGCCTAGGCTTCAGATTGCTCAACCGCAGGAGAATAGCCCTCTGAAAGCTCCGTCTCTCCAAAGAGCGTTAAAGAACGGATGCAAGCAACACAGGTTTTTTGGGTCCACAGATGCAAGGCTCATACACTGCTGGAGGCATCTTAGAAATTAAAAGTTGAAGGGTAAGCTACAAAGGGCATCTTATCTGCCTTTGTTATAAATAAGTAAGTAAAAAAGTCAGTACCTTACGTACTCATAGTGCTTAGGAGAAAATATAGCTCATCTAGCAGCCTACATCTGCAGAGATGGGAGCTCTCTCAAAAAGTTCTCAAGAACATAACGCGGTTCAGAGTAATACTTTCTAGCCAATAACAAACCACCAACACAGAACAGTTTCAATTTGGCCATATTTTTCAGTACATGCAAAGCCTAACTATTGAGAAATTGGGAGCGATACACTCAAATGGTGGATTTGATGGGACAGCAGCAAATCTGCTCCCGTCAAACAATGCTTGAAGAGCGGCAAAGTTCTCCTGAGTGCAGCAAACAATACATTTAAAACCAGTTTCTCTCTCCCCACCCCTCCCCAGCAACTCCTCCATTTGCACTAAATAATGACGCTACTGTGGTTAAAGAAAAATTCTTGGAGAAAAACCGTATCACCAAGAAACACATATATTATAAACCCAATGTCTCCAACAGTTCGAGAAAATATCCCTTTAGATTTCTATGGCCTGCATGGAGTAACTGTGTGGTTTTTACCCAAATACATCCATCACTGGCCTACTTACTTCAGGTAACACACTTCCTAGCTAGGTGAACATTAATGTTTTGCAACCACCTCTTTCCAGCCGTCTCAGCAGAAGGAGCAGCACCCCATCATCTTCTTTAAACCACAGTCCAGTGTCAGCACAAGTCTCATTGGCAGCACAGAATTACTTACCAGGACAGAGTATATGTGCAGGCATCGGTACACCGGTGAGAAGTCCACCAGGTCCTGGGCCCCAGGCACCTAAAAGGCAGCAGGAGGTCAGTGTGAAATATGCAGAAAACATACAGGTAAGCGCAACTCTAAAATATCACATATAGATAAGTGTAACTCCAATACATGCAGGTTCAACCGAGTGACACCAAGATTTCAGGTATGTAACAATTAGATTGATTATTGGTATCTACCTATATCTGACTATATTTACATTTTTTAAAGATTCTCAAAGTAGAAAAATTTAATTTAATGTTGTTCTCACTCCCCTAGGAAATCACATTGCAGCATTTGGCCCTATTTAGCCAGCCTTGCAGACAGTTAGCCATAGGCTTAAATACCAGTACAAGCCGATCTGGTACTTATACAACAGGGGGGGTAAAAAACCCAAAAACTTATTCTCTAGATTTCTAGTCCGATTTCTTTAAAAGCACAATTATTATTTTTTTTCTTAAAAAACACACGCCACACAGACTCCACCACCTTTCAACAACATAGTGAGTCTTGCAGAGGGACAAGGAAGCACATTTTTGAAGGGTGGGACAGAGGGAGGGAGGGCGAGAGGAAAGATCAGAGAAGAAATTTGCATACAAGAAGCTTATGTCCTTTGGATATGTTCAAGCCAACAGTATTAAGCTTGTTGGCCAAAGCATAAAGCTAAGGCAACCCTCCTTCTCCCTCAAAATCCAGAGAGGAGGGGAGTGTTCTGTTGACATGTGGTGGAAAAAAGGGGAGAAAGATGAAAGGGACCAATGGACAGGCCTTGGAAACGTGTTTATTTTATATATTTTTAATTATGCTAAAAAGGAGGTAGGATGAAGAAGAAAAGTTTCTAGCTGGAAGAGGGTATGCAAGCCAACACTGCCCAAAGCACCTGGGGCAAGCGGTCCTCCTTATCTAAAGCAATGGCTTCAAGCAGGGGAATGCAGAAGTTATGGGCTGGAAAGCAAAAATAGGGGATTTTGTTAAATAGACTCCTGCGTAATGTGGAACGGGAGATGTTAAAAGGATCTCCTTCATGCAAAGAAACTTGGTACTCAACACTACACAGGTTCTTGCTAAGAGCTGAAACAATGAAAGAAGCTACAGAGATGGACAGAGCAGCAACACATGGTGTGGGAGCGTCCCATCCCCCATTACCAGCATTGCTCCAAGACCCCCTAAAATTTAATAGTCTTGACCTGGTGGTGCAGGGAGGGGAAGCAGGTTCCCTGTTCCCTCAGCAGGAACAAGGCAATAAAGACTTGTACTAGGGTACGGCATGAGCGTGCTCATCTGTCTCACAGGGCTTTCCCTCTCCCTCTTGCACCAATCACTCCATTGCGCCATTTGAGCAGCTCTTGCAGCCGGGCAAGGTTGGCTCACCTGGAAGGAGGAAGGTTTCTGAGCGAGTGATGGGCCTGGCATTGCCTGTGTGACCCTTTCTATGTTGAACCTGGCTGCTCAACATGCCCCAGCTGAACCAAAGGCAAGCAGCTGTAAAAGCACAGCTCACCAGTCTCACTAACATCTCTTACCTTTTATAAGACTATATCTGACAATTGCAAACACTAGGCAGCAGTTGTATTGCGTTAATGCCAATTTTATCATGTCCTCCTGGTCATTTATTTTCCATTTGCAGTCTCCCGGGCCTTCTAACGCTCCCTAAATAGCTCTTAAATCCAGATTTCAGCTAGTCTGTGGATATGGATTTTGCCTTGCTGTATTCCTCCAGCATAAAGCGTAATTGGTCTCCAGTTGGTAAAAGAGTAAAACACTTCTGGCTCAGAAATCCCTGATTGCAAAACTGCTGGAGATCACTAAAGCAGACGGGGAAGTATCAGTACTCGCTCGACCCAGCCATTCTCTAACGACCACCATCAGTGTGGGGAAGCTGGACTGGATGGACCCACGTCCAGCCTATGTTTTTCTAAGGGAGGAGAAATCTGTCATCCCTCACAACACCATCAAAGCAGACAATGTTTCCCTATGAATTTGAATTCAGGATCAAACGGGTTTGCTCCTCTTGGATTTAGGACACTAGCTGAACATGGTCCATAGAGAAACATTACTGATAAAGATTTGTGAAATCAGGATATTGCCAAAAACAGAGCTTACTCGCCCAGCGAAATTATTTCAAAGCAGACTGCAACATTTTCAGTCTCTGATCTTCTGTAAAAAACTTTTAAGCCCACACGCACACTCACAAAAAATATGCTGGACTGTTCTGCAGAATTAACATCTCTGAGACATTAACAGCTTTAAAATTGCTAATCTAGGTAGAACACTATCAGACGTGGAAGCGCAAGTCCTGAACCACAAGAAAGCTTCTGCTAACAAAAGAGACATGCACCCAAAACCTCTGCTAGGATTTTATGTAGGGTATAAATCTACAATACATTTTAAGGAAAAGAACAGACCACCTCCTCCACATACAGTCATATAACCCTATAATTTGAAATCTTTCTAGACTAACCAATACAGGCCTCTGAATATACAGAATATATGAAATTATCTCTGTGGTTAGTTTAACACATTGCACAACTTAAACATTCATAATATGTACATATTTAGATATTTATCTAATATTTAGATATTTAGACATATCTAAAAATTCAGACTTAGCACATCCCCTTTAGCAGTGACTTGATTTTCTTAGCCAAAGCTGCATTAGCAGTGTTCAAAAGAAAAAAATAAATCTTTGATTTTTGAAACTCGACGATGAAATGAGAACTAGAGCCACCTCAACAACAGGACTGATTACTCCCCTGACATCTCCCCTTCAGCCTAATCTATTTTTTCTTTTGATTGCAGAACAAAGAATTTATTCATCTTGCCCAAAATTTTCCCAGTCTGCAAAAGATCAGCTTCTCAAACCTCATTCCCAAACCCTGTATCTGGCATGTTCCTGGTGCTGGAAGCAGAGGCAGACCTGTCAGTCTCTGTAAACAGCCAAACCCTCTCTTTTCGCAAGAACATTTTCAGATGGGTTAAACACTACCTGTAGCAAATTTAACCCATGGAAGCCAAGTTTTCAATGGAAATGTTCAGCTGTAGCTGCCACAAATACAAGGCTGGCCCAGCGCTAAGGGATGCTGTGATCTGGCTTCAGACAAATTTGCGATACAATGGCTTGAATCTCTGATCCTTGTTAGTTTTTTGATGTAAAACATGACACAAACACATATACATTAACTCCTCTTTCAGTGAAATAAAAAAAAAAAACCTCCAGACTTAAACACCAGGAATTCAAGACGGTTTTATGAACCATGTCACAGGCCCGTTGACTGATGTACATGGATGCGCTGGTGTGAAACACGAGCACACGCAACACTGCATCCCCAAAGCCTCAAGTCCAACGTAGGACATTGAGCAGGCTGGGTCTCTTCACATGACGCACACATTGCAGAAAACATCCGTTCACCTCAGAGAGTAAAGGTCTACTCCTCAGAGTAGTGTTGGTTCTGCACTGCACCCAGCTCTGGAGTCCTCAGTACAAGAAAGAGATGTACCTGTTGGAGCAGGTCCAAAGCAGACCATGGAAATGTTCCAAGGGCTGGAATACCTCTGCTTTGAGGAATGCCTGAAAGAATGGGATTTATTCAGCATGGAGAAGAAAAAGCTCCAGGGAGACCTTCTTGCGGCCTTTCAGACTTAAAGGTGGCTTATAAGAAAGGTGGAAAGGTTTTTACCAGGGCCTGTTGCAATAGGACAAGGTTTTAAACTGAGAGAGGAGAGATTCAGACCAAATATAAGGAAGAACTTTATTTTTACAGTGAGGGTGGTAAAACACTAGAACAGATTGTCCAGAGAAGTGGTAGATGCCCCATCCATGGAAACACTCAAGGTCAGGTTGGACAGGGCTCTGAGCAACTTTATCTAGTTGAAGATGTCCCTGCCCATGGCAGAGGGCTTGGACTAGATGACCTTTAAAGGTCCCTTCCAACCCAAATTATTCTATGATTCAATAAATCACATCTAATCTCCTTGGGTACCAGCAGCCAGGAAGCACTTTATCCCATGCTGAATGGAGGCATGGAACAAACGAACAAACTGTGCTGTAGATTTGCTACATCTTGTTGTCATCTTGGTGTCCTTTGACTGCCCCAGTGTGTCCCATGGCTTAACCTTAGGGGAAAAAAAACAGAATGCAAGTCAAGAGGATGCTCAGGATACTATGATACTGGAAGCAGCCAGATGGTCCTGCAGACTAACTGATTTCACTCTGGCTCGTGTTACAGACAACAGGCAGACAGCTTTGTCTGGAAACAGAGAGGTTTCTCTCAGTGTCCAAGATGTTTTTTGCATAATTACTAGTGGAAGCAAACAAAAGGTGGAGGCTGATGGCACCTAACGAAGTCATTTATCAGGGAAAGTCAAGAGAGCTCTCTGGGGTCCCTCCTCTAGCTCCCAAAACTTTGTGAGAAATCTATTATGCTCACTTAGAGAATTACAGCTTATTCCTACAGCCAGGTCAACCTGAAGGAATGCCAGAAGCATGACGAATTTTGGCCACACCTCACACCTGCTGATGTCCTGAGTGCCAAACAGAAAACTGTCTGGAGTTTTTGAAGTTTTGTCCTTCTCCAAACAGCAAACTGTCTGGAATTTATTGATTTGTTCTTCAAAGACAGTCGAGTGGCTGTTATTCTGAAGTGTGATGCCCTTCCTTAAAATTTACACTTCTCCCACAAAGGAGGACCAGGGAGACCAATTCGACCAAACCACTTCAGACACCTGACCAGTTTTTGGGGGGGACAAGAAGAAATGAGGCAAAACACATGCAAGTTTGTCCTGCTGTATTCAACAAGATCACAAAAAGAAAAGTCACTGAAAATTAGAAGAATCTGGATAAGCTTTGTAGTTTTCTGGATGCTTTTTACTACAAAGGGAACAGCTGGCACAAACTGAACAGACTGTGGAGCTACTCACTGTGAAATGCAAATTCTCCATCTGCAACTTGACATTCATAAAAACTGGATTTAAACCTTCTCCCAGCTCACTTTACAGCTGTGCCCACTTCCTCACTGTGATTATAGTGGGAGCTTCCACCTCAGTGAGGCATCTGTACTTAAGTAGGACAATAATGTCTCCCAACTTGAGAGTACTAACAGAGTGGAGAACCACATCTCATATTCATCTTCTTGAATGCAGCTGGCAGAGCTCTCTTCTACTCCATGGGAGAGAATGATCTACACTATAATACATGCAACAGTACAAGCAAAATTCTTCTGCTGTTTCTTCCCTTTCAAAACTTTCCCTGTAAACTTTCCTGCAGGGATGAAGGGTTTGCTTTATATGGGTAAGGAACCATAGGGTCTCTAGAACAGTTCATCCAGCCTTGGTGGATAATGCTGGAACACAGCCTGCTGAAGGGCGTCAGATATTTCCTGGGGGGAAGGGGTGGGAAATTACCCCACTTCTTGCAGCCTGTTCACCAGGATCCAGAGCTCTCCTGCCTAAACTTAATCAGAAATACCTAGGACCATCCTGTTTTCAATTCTGAGTAGGAGTGGGTGCAAGGTGCCCTTCATTCTTCCCATTCTGCATTCAACCAGTCGTCACTGGCTGTCTTCCAAGCAGAAGCCTCTGGTTACTGGTTGGTATTACTGGCTGCAAGAGGTCAAGTGCAAGAGCTACCAGTGCAGCCTTTGGATGCTTCAGGATCACTTCTTTGTCTACTGACTTTATTCTAGAAGGGGACACCTTTGCTTTCTTCCAGGCTTTCTTGTTAGCGGTATTCCATATTTTCTTGAGAAGTCTAAGCCTCAGCAATCTTGGTGAGAGGAAGAGCACAGCGACACGTGCCCAGTTGCTGTAGTACTGTCCTTCTAAACCCAGAAAACTTCATTCAGAGCTCACGAACATGGGGGCTGTGCAGGAAACAGCATGCAATTCACTTACGCTCAGGGTACTCAATACTAACAATTTTAAGCAATGAGGATTAACTTTAGAGACTCTAATTCTGTATTAATAGTAATCCTGCATAGACAAGACAATCATAGGGAGAAAGAGTGACACCAGAAGATGAAAAGGTAGGAATCAATCTGTCAACCATGAAAAACAATTTTGCGGTTGATCTGTAACTTTGGAGAACCCCTACCAAAGAACACCTCATTAATATTTTACACACTGTACTGGTTTTGGCTAGGATGGAGTTAATTTTCTTCATTGCAGCCCACATGGTGCTGTGGTTTAGGTGTGTGACTAAAACGGCACTGATAAGACACCAATATTTTAACTATTGCTAAACAGTGCTTACAGAGCATCAAGATCTTTCTGTTTCTCACTCTGCACCCCCTCCAGCAAGTAGGCTGGGGCCGAGCAAGAGGCTGGGGGGGGACAACACTGGGACAGCTGACCCAAACAGACCAAAAGGATATTCCATACCATATGACGTCATGCTTAGCAATAAAACTGGGGGGAAGGGGGGGCAGGGGAGGGGTAGGTTTTTTTCAAAAGCAGCTGTTGCTCGGACACTGGCTGGGCATCAGTCTGCTGGTGGGAGGTAGACAGTGATTGCCTTTGCATTGCTTGGGGCGGGGCGAGGGGGGGATGTCCCCTCTTTACTTATTAAACTGACTTTACCTCAAGCCATGAGTTTTCTAGCTCTTGCACTTCACAGTCTCCTCAATTCTTCTGGGGGCTGTGGGAGTGATTATGCAACTGGATGGGGGCATAGCTGCGGGCCAGGGTCAACCCACTACACACATGACATTCCTTTAGATTTAGAATCATAGAATCATTTCAGTTGGAAAAGACCTTTAAGATCATTGAGTCCAACTGTTTAACTAGCACTGCCAAGTCCACCACTAAACCACATCCCTAAGTACCATGTCTACACATCTTTTAAACCTGCAGGGATGGTGATTCACCCATTTCCCTGTGCAGCCTGTTCCAGTGCTTGACAACCCTTTTGGTACAGAAATTTTTCCTAATACCCAATCTAAACCTCCCCTGGCACAACTTGAGGCCATCTCCTCTTGTCCTATCACTTGGTACCTGGGAAAAAGAGACTGACCCCCACCTCGCTACAACCTCCTTTCAGGAAGTTGTAGGGAGCCATAAGGTGTTCCCTCAGCCTCCTTTTCTCCAGGCTAAACAACCCCAGTTCCCTCAGCTGCTCCTCATAAGACTTGTTCTCTAGATCCTCCACCAGCTCCGTTGCCCTACTTTGGACACGCTCCAGCACCTCAATGTCTTTCTTATAGTGAGGGGCCCAAAAATTTAATGGCTCCATTGCCAGATGAGAGATCCATCCCTAGCAATAGATAAATCATTTTCTTTCCAAACAAGGAAAAGACCTCCCCCTCCCCTCCCAAGAGCCAGGCACACAGGGAAGAGCGAAGCCCATCAGGAACCAACACCCTCTCCCCTTCCCTTTCCGCCCCCTAAGGCAATACTGGGCAAAGGGGGCGGAGGGGTCTTTGCGACAGGGCTCCCGAAAGCC